>JASDQU010211241.1:5462-18564 GCA_032191745.1 Picea mariana | reverse complement strand
TGAACAACAGCTTGGAGACTCTAGCAAGTCTATCAAGAGGTTTTGATCTTCTTCATGCAAGGATTGAGAAAGTGTGTGCGTCGGAGCCAAGAGCCATCGAAAGGAAGTTTGCAAAATCAAGGCTCAGGTTGTAATATTTACTTTCCATTAATATGATACAGTGGCATGTCCCTTTCCCATAAAGCTATTTCCACTTTATTGTGTAATTCCTTGATCATACACATAGGTTGACAATTGAATAGATTGTGCTATCTTCACTTTGGTTGGTTTGTGTTGTCTTGGTCTGGACTTCACGAGAGCGCTGGAGTGAAGTGGGAGCAACAAAGACCCTAGGAAGCAATAATAAGGTATGTTATTTGTTCTTGCCTCTTAGTTAGTTCAATCGTCAAAACTTAGGGAAAGAGTCATGTCCTGTCTTGCTTTGTTCTAGATCCAGGTGAATCTGGGGAGATCTGTTAGTGTCTGCACCTATCGATTAATCCGATAACATGAAGCCATCCACAAGCCTTTACCCCCTACACAATAAGAAGAGAATGAGGCTAGTCACTTTCCTTTTCAGAATCTTGATAACTCCTTGTTTTATGATTTAGAGAAGGAAGAAGAAATGGAATCCTCAAGCAAGGAAGATCTTCCTTGTTGTACAATTTAAGATGTAGGGGAAATTCATGAGGATGAAACAATGATGCATGTTGAAGACACCCAATTCCTTGAAGCTCCTGCACAAGAAGAAATAAACGTGGTGATTTACTTTCCTTTCCAAAATTTTGATGATTCTTTACTTTATGATTTGGAAAGTGAAGAGGAGCTAGATGACCCTTTAAATGTTTTAAATCCTTCATGTTATGATACAGATAGTGACATGGTTGATAATATTGACGAGTTCATACATGTTGGGAGACGTAAATGGGATGTAGTTTCTTATGATATGTACCCCATTTACGACATTGAGAATCATTTCCAAGTATTTCCTTTACAGTTGTCACAACATGTTACTCTTAATTTTGACCAGTGGAAACAAGGTGATGATATAATTATAGATATTTTCCAAATACCTAGGGTTGACCTAGCCCCATATTCTCCTGATGATTTTCGGTCATACCTTGAGTATTTTGATGAGTAATCCTCTAAGAATTTGGATTTATTCTGTGAAGAACATTTTCAACCATCGTTTTGCTTAGAGAGTGAGGAAGTTGCTTGCCTAAAGAAGAATATTTCTGATGATATTTTCCACCTCCCTTTGATTAGTTTACCTCGCTATGTCACTGAGGGTATGGTTTGGAAACATATCCCTTATCCCAAGTATTCTGTAGGATAAATCCCCCTTTTGGATTTTAGGGGAAGGTTTGGTACCTTAAGAAGAAGTTTTTTATCACAGTCTTCCAACTTCCTCTTAAGAAGTTGTCAGTCACTGTTGGCCCTTGACCAAGTTTAAGAGTACTTGGTCATACTTGACCACTTTTGGGACTGTGACAACTTGCCAAGGAAGGAGCACAACGTGAAGAAGAAAATAAGGAAGCAAGACCTATTTTGGGGTCCATTTTAGGGTTTTCAGTTGATGTAACAGGAAAGGGATGTCGGCCCTTGGGTTTACCCACATTTAGGTCCATTTTGTAATCTATAAATAGGTAATGTATATATTAAGATAAGGGGAGATAGTAATGTAGTACATCTATGTGATGTATGAATGAAATATTAGTGCTAGTAATTGGATCTGTGTGATCGGATGTATCTTAGAGTGCTCTGTGCATGAGATTGGAGAGCTAAGTGCAGGTTGTTATAGTCTGATGCTCAAGAGAAAGGGAGAAGGATCTAGCGAGTTGTGCAGATCTTCTGTCCTGTGAAAAGTAAGGGTCATTAGATCTCTATGTTGTAACTGCTTGACCAAGATAATATAAATAATACTTTGTGGACGTAGCCCCAGGGTGGGGGTGAACCATGGTAACTGTGTGTATAGTGTTTTGTGCTTCACTCTTATGTATTTATCTCTTTTTTGTCTAAGTTCTTGATATGATTAAGTAGATCTAGTTATGCTCTATACTGTTGATGAATGAATGAACATTAGATCTTATATATGAGATGCTTAGTGCTTGATCTGTTGAATCTAACCTATATTTCTGTGGGTAAGTACTGAATCATTATTAGTATAAGTATTCACTGTGATTCTCTGTGCCTTATGAAAAGTATATTAATGAATGTATGTTAAGGAATAACTGTTGCTAAGTGCGTTGTAAGAAATATAATCACAGATCTGTGTCCCAGCTAAGGTTGCAGACACCTGAGTCTTGCAACCACCCCTACCTGTACCTCGGGTGAGACTTCATCTGCTTCGAGGTGTTGCCGAAAGGGCTGGTAGTTAGGGTTTTGTTGGTGCGCTCTTGAGCATTAAACCCTGGGTCTGCCCTTGTGACAACAAATGGTTCTGTTTCCAGGACCTGGAACTGTGATTGCTGGGAACTGAAGAAGAAGAAGCCTTGCATGAAATAAGCTCTGTGCGTAGATCCGTTGCCCTAGTGCGCAGTGTTTTGTTTGACCTGTGAAGCTTTGTGCTAAGAAAATAGGTTAGATCTGAAGAAAGAGAGGTTAGATATGAAGAAAAGAAGTCAAATATGTGAAGAAAAAGGTAAGATTTGTAAGCTCTATGCCTTGATAAAGGTAAGAATAGTTAAAAGTCTTAGATCTGGAAGCTTTGTGCTTTGCAGAAGTAAGATAAGTTTTTTTTTTTTGTTTTGTTTCTAAAGCATGGATCTAGGTATGTTTGATAGATTCTGTCCTAGCTTCAAAACTAGGGCATTAATAGATGAAAGAAAGTTTGATATGAATAGATATAATAAATATAGTGATAGATATGTTATACCTATGCATAGAAAGAAATTTTAGACTAACAAGTGGATGCAGGATCCTAGAAAGAGTTTTTTGTAGGCTAGCTACCACGATCCTGGTGTGCAGTATAGAAGAAGTTGGGGAAAATTTAAACGAAAGAGAGGATTAACTCTTTGTTATAGTTGCAGACGACCGAGACATCTTGCTAAAGAATGCCCTGGGAGAAGACCTAGTTGCCTTTGTTGTAAGGTTATGGACCATGAAGTATTGGATTTCCCTAGAATGATTGCTAGGCTTGAGAAGATGAATATGGAACAAGCAAACCCTGAAGGAGATCAACAGACCAAGATTATAGAAGAAAACCAGAAAGAATCAGAAAATATATTACTACAGATGAAAGATACCTTGAATGACCACCGACATGTTAGGCTATTAGAGATCTTCAAAGAAAAGGAGCAAAACAAAGCAAGAATAGGGGACTTTGACATTTTCTGTACTCTTGATGAAGAAACACAAGTGAACATTATGCCAAAAAGAACTTGGGAAGCTATAGAGAAGCCTGCCATGATCCCTTCCCTAGGAGGAACAAGTTTCTTCAGAGGAAAGCTAGTAAACCTATGTGGAAGGCTCGCCCGGATACCTATGACTGTCAATGGAACTTTGATAGAGGAAGACTTTGAGATCATTAAATTTATTGAAGACAACGCCCCATTTACCATGCTCATAGGAAAACCTTGAATTGATATAGAACAAGCCAGACGAAAAGAGGAAGAAAAAGTTTTGGAACAGAAGAAGCAAGAGTTAAAAGACTTTATGACCAAAAGGATCACATACTTGATTGAAGAACATAAGAGAAGATCACAGATATTTAATATTAGTACCTCCGATGTCGAAGCTAAGAGAACACTTGAGGATCCACAGAAGATCGAGTTACCTATTTTTGATACAGAAGAAGTAGTATCAAGGAACCCTAAGAAAGATTTTCCATAGCGCAAAGTAACTAAGACCACAGAAGATAAAAATCAGAATGGTAAAAGCATTACTGAGACAAAACTCACTGGGAAGAAGGCTAGGAGTTTAAGAAAGAAAAAGGCTAGTACTGTAAGGTTACAAGAGGTTCTAGAGAACACTTCGTAGTGAGAAGAATTGTAGAATTGGAGCTTCGCCACGATATCGGAACAACGACATAGAATACTTCTCCACGACGAAGCAAAATAGCCGTCTGAACCGATATACCCATTCGACCGCCGCCTCAAATGGATCGAAAAGCAGTTATGGGTTACCAATAGACTATTGGATAGCACCAAAATGGATAGAACAAAGTTAATGAAGGCCCCATGTCTGTTGCAAGCAGACCGTTGCTGAGATCACCTACTTAACCTGTCGTGCCACGCACTGAGAATAAGTTTTTCTAACTGAGAATCTGAGCACGAACCCTGAGATTTACTTACCTTGAGATCATTTACTTACTATTCGCTATCGTCTCTAAATTCCTTTTGCACTCGAGCTAGCTGACCCAAGTTTGTATGTCGAACGAGCTCAACGTTGCTGAGAAAATTGTTGAAGAAGTTCTAATTGATTTAATGGTTGAGAGAGTCATGTAAGAACGTGGAATGTCTACAAGTGTATAGGCATCGTCCTCGGGCATACTACCAGCTTCCCCCTCCACTGCTCAAGCAGGACCATCCCGACCGCCTTCGGAAAGATGATCTAAGATCGGAAAAGACTTCACCACTATGAAGATGATCCCAAGCATCTTGCCTAAATATATCCCACCACTGAGCAGACTAGTGAATCGAGACTCTATACCCAGAGACTTCGACTATGATGTAGTCACTGCGTACCTCCCGAAAGGGGTGCGCGCAGTTCATGCTGACCAGGAGAAGCTCACCACACTGAAATTCAGTTATTTTAACCTTGGAGATCACAAGGTATACAGTATGCTAGCCCCACACAAGTATTTGACTATTACAAAAGGAAAGAACCCAAATATTGTAACGTAGCAATGGATCCATAACCTTGCGCAGTCAACCCTCCTCAACGTAATGAAGATTCCACATTTCGGGAGGCATCAAGAAGTAAATGCCTGTGTTCGACTGTTGCTATCCTACTACCATGGAGGATACCTATGGTTGGACCAGTGCATCACCGTGGATCCAATTCTGATCAATCAGATCACTGGGCTAAGCATGCAGGGCCCTGACCCACAGGACTTGTACCCTGGAAAGACCGCAGATTGTGCTCTCGCTCAACGAATAAAAGACACATATGGTGATCTGGAGAAAGACATGCGAGGCTACAAGGTAGCCTCCATTGATAATGAAACAGTACGCTTTGGTTGCTAACTGATCGCAGGCAAGTTTGTTTGAAAAAATTGACCTACACAAGTGACTAGATTTGTAGTTGACCTCGCAGGGAAGTGCGCGGAGGGACTACAAATGAACTGGGCAAAATACCTTATAAAAAAGCTAGAGCTTGACTATAGACAAACGCAGGACCAAGGGTATGAGTTCCACTTTAGCTGGTTTGTCATACTCATCGCCTTCATCGTGTGGGAACTGCCCGAGGGAGCCATGTTTCTGGAGATCAAACCTTTCGAACCCCTGGCTGTGAAGTTCTATAAACTATGGTACTCTAGCGACATGAACAAACAGTGGCAGTCCAATTTCGTCTTCCATGCATACTACACTCAGTTGAGGAATGCCATTCAGTTTACACCATGCATTACACCCAACACTCTTCATAGGTTTTGACCTTTGATGAAATTCAACGTAGATCGTCACTTCACCTACATCACAACACCTGCAGACGAGCACAAACAACAACTCCAGTCATATTACAAGATGAAAAAAGATGACCTGGAGGAGATTACCAAGGAATGGTCGACAAACCTCCTTGTTGCAGCAAACCCCGCAGAGATGTCCAACGTAGATAGCCCTGAAGCTATGTCGGATAGATGAGGACTGCACAAGAATAAGAAGGATGTGGAAGTTCAATATATCCACAACACATCCACGAAGACTGCTTCACTCTCACCTACGAAGGGAGGTGATGATGAAGAACTAGGGGGAACAGAAGTTGAATAGAGCAAAGGTGAAGTTACCCCGCCTAGGGATGAGGTAGATCCCTCCAAGAAAAGGAATATTACCCCACTGAGGCCCTCATCCAGAAAGAAAACTAAGGGCACCTGAACCACGCTTAAGACTACGCTTACCCTCGATGATTTTGACTTCTTAATTTCCGTGATGAATGATGTTTCATTAGAGCTCATGGAAAAGTAAGAAGAAAAGAAGGAGGAACTATTCCACTGGATCACGGGCGAATTCAAAGAAGCACAGCAGGAACTTCAGTCTAGGCAAGCAGTTTCTATGGTGTCTTTAACAATGGAAATATCAGGAACAGGTGATGAGCCCACACAGTTACGCCGTATCACCGAGAAAGTCAAAGATCGCCTTCGATGAGCTCAAGAAGACATAGTGAAAGCCACCCAGGCTTTGGTGCAAGCACATAACACACATTAAGAGCAACGAAGAAAGGTAGAACAGGAGCAGCTTGAATTACAAGCGAAATGGGAGGAGGAAAAAGCCCAGTTACAATAGAGCAAGGAACAGTTGGTAGCAGAGAAACTTGAAACACAAGAAAGAGTTCAAAAGGCACTGCGCTCTGTGACGATCATAGAAGTGAAGATGGAAGATCATCTTCCACAACAAGTGACCCAACTAGAAGAAGTAATCCAACAACTTCAACAATGCATCATGGATCTGGAGCTCCGCACCATGCCCGAGACACCCCAAGAGTTAAGAGATCTAAGAGAGGCCACTACTCAAAGCGTAGTCGACCGATTAAAAACTTTGGCTTCAGAACGTAGGTAGCTAAGAGCTAGAAGAACCCAAACCTATGAAGCCCTTACAGAGAATCCAGAATTGCAGACATTGGAGGCACAACTCCACAAAGCAAAGCAACATGTAGATGTGCTACAAGCGCAGTTGAAGTTCGTGACCCTAGTTGAAAGAATGAAGAGGTTCATAGAGAAACGAACATCCCAACAATGAGTACACACACTGCAAAGTAAAGTAATGAACGTCTCTCAATGACTATAACCACTCCAAGAGAAGGCATGCCAACTTTTCGTCGAACTTGAAATCCAGGGAGCTGAACTTGAACAGAGTGTCATCACTGCAGAACAACACTTGGAAGAACCGCTCAATGAAACAGTAGTCCAGGAATTTATTGAACAAGAGGCTATCACACTGCAGTAGGTCAAAGCCGCTCGAGCCAAGCTTGAGGCATTTGAAGTGGAATTGGTCAGACCTGAGTGACTCGGGATGCGTCACAGGTGAGTGTTGGGGGATTGTTGGCCCTTGACCAAGTTTAAGAGTACTTGGTCATACTTGACCACTTTTGGGACTGCGACAACTTGCCAAGGAAGGAGCACAACGTGAAGCAAAAAATAAGGAAGCAAGACCTATTTTGGGGTCCATTTTAGGGTTTTGGTTTGATGTAACCGGAAAGGGATGTCGGCCCATGGGTTCACCCACGTTTAGGCCCATTTTGTAATCTATAAATAGGCAAAGTAGATAGTAAGATAAGGAGATATAGTAATGTAGTACATCTATGTGATGTATGAATGAAAGCTTAGTGCTAGTAATTGGATCTGTGTGATCGGATGTATCTTAGAGTGCTCTGTGCATGAGATCGGAGAGCTAAGTGTAGGTTGTTATAGTTTGATGCTGAAGAGCAAGGGAGAAGGATCTAGCGAGCTGCACAGATCTTCTGTCCTGTGCAAAGTAAGGGTCATTAGAGCTCTGTGCTGTAACTACTTGACCAAGATAATATAAACAAGACTTTGTGGATGTAGCCCCAGGGTGGGGGTGAACCATGGTAACTGTGTGTATAGTGTTTTGTGCTTCGCTCTTATGTATTTATCTCTTTTTTGGCTAAGTGATTGATATGATTAAGTAGATCTAGTTATGCTTTGTGCTTTTGATGAATGAATGAACATTAGATCTGATATATGAGATGCTTAGTGCTTGATCTGTTGAATCTAACCTATATTTCTGTGGGTAGGTACTGAATCATTCTTTGCATAAGTATTCACTGTGATTCTCTGTGCCTTCTACAAAGTATATTAATGAATGTATGTTAAGGAATAACTGATGCTAAGTGCACTGTAAGAAAGATAATCACAGATATGTGTCCCAGCTAAGGTTGCAGATACCTGAGTATTGCAACCACCCCTTCCTCTACCTCGGGTGAGACTTCATCTGCTTCGCAGGTGTTGACGAAAGGGCCAGTAGTTAGGGATTTGTTGGTGTGCTCTTGAGCGCTGAACCATGGGTCTGCCCCTATGCCAACAGTCACCTTTTAGATTCTTGGTGATCCCTTCCCAGGCCTCATATTGTGAAAATGTACGAGGTATCCAACCTTTCTAACCTTTGACTTTTCATGATCCCTTTCTGAGATGGATTGATCACTTTCCTGGTAGTATGCCTTGGCACCAATTTTTCCCTCCCACCTGCCTCCATGATCTAGACCTTACAATTTCCAATGATGCAATACATTTTCTAACTGATGTTATTTTTGTGCTTAACTTATCACTGCTTTGGTTTATGATGAAACATAAAGGCAGGTATTGTGAGACATTGCTAGGGTGGTTTGACTGGCTATTTGACTATACCTAAATTTCATCCAACAGGTAAGTAGAGGTAAGTAGGTAGGCATTTGCATTCATTATATATACCATTTTCATTTCATGCTAGAGTAGTTCGTATTTCCATTTGTATATATGCTTGCTTTCATTTTTTGTACTATAAATTTATGAGTTGGGGGTGATATCACCACCCCAAATGATTACTAATAGTCTTATGCTGAGATAAACCAGGTCACAAGTTATGCCAGAGATGTTGAGGTTCTCATGTGCTCTATGGTGAGCACATGTCCCCGAGATAGAGCTAGATGTTATCCCCTAACCTAGGGATAACTAAGGAGATTATGTATCGAGGCCCACAGGTCCTAGACATGGAGTACCAAGATCCAAATAGACTTGATCTTGGCCATGGATGACCCATCCTTTTCTTCTTCAGTTCCTCCACCTTCATAGAAGCAATAACATCCATCTCATCATCCTAGTCCTTCAACATAAATGGGTCTTTCTCCATGAGGTAATGAGTCCAGGTATCATGGTATGTGTCACTCTGATTCTCAAAACATTTGAATATCTGCATTTAATTCTTTTTACTTCTAACTTGCGCTTGGACCTTATGCCTTTCCACTTGACCACATCTGGGGGCAATGACATGATTCCCTAGTAAGATGGTTCCCATAAGGTTTTGAGTTTCCACTAGGGGTATTCATGAAAGGTCATCGTCCATTCCCGCTATACTTACCACTTTTCATCATTTTCCCGCTCATCCTTCCCATACACTGGTCTAGGCATTGGGTTGGCCAAACTATCAAAGGGTTGTACCTTACCTTGTGGGAAGAAGGGGCTAAAGGGCCAGAGGGTAAAAGTAGTTGGAAAAAGATAAAAGACAAAATAATGAAACCTTTAGATGCTTCACCTACGGATCCCCGAGAAAGTAATAAAATGATTCTCAGTAAGAAATAGAGGGACCCATAAAAATAATGAATCAAGACCTAGTTAGAGGATAGGGGGTCTCATCACGAGCCAACCTATTAGGTCCATGGGAATGTAGTGGTATGACACTAGCATTCAGCTGGTCACCATGACAGGGTAGTGGATCTTGGTGGCATAGCCAAGAGAAAGGGGGTCTCATCACGAGCTAGCCTTCTCATTTATGTTAAATGCTTGTGGGTAATATTGTCACCACTGGTCACCACACCAGGGAAATGTCCCCAAACTACCCTCTTGAAAGAAAAAGCAATAAGATTAAAATATAAAAGGCATGAATGGGCTTGGAAACATTTGCATCCATGGCAAGGTGCAACTCACCCTCTTCAGAGGCATCCATAGGTAATCCATACATTTCCTTGTTATCACTGCACCCATTGCCCAGACATCCCTTACCACCTCATCCACTCACATAGCCTGGATTTGACTTCACCCAGGAACATCCCACATCCAATGAGCATCAGCCCAATAGGACATCCTAGCATCCCATCCAAACTTGGCTTGTAAAATAGCATGATGTCTTTGAGCACTTGTCCGGGTAAAAGGGGTTTCATGCACATGTTTAAATAACTTGATGATTATATGTGATTGAAATTTCTATGATCCATGTGACTTATGAGCCCATGGAGTACATATCTGTTGATGTTGCAGGGCCATGCCTGATGGACAGGTACACGTGGGGAGATGATTAGTTTGGACCTCCATGGGGCTAAAATCCCACCAGATGGATGCTGACACCCCAGCCAAGGGCAGAGACAGATCAGGGGTTTGCACCAAAGAGAGAGGAGGATGTTCCACCAGGGACAGCCTGGCAAGCATGGAACTAGTCTTTCCATTTCACCATGATGTAGGCCTTGGAAGGCCCATGACATCACCTAGGTCACCCATGATGTCACCCAACATTTTGGATACTTTGGAGGCAGTTGTGTGCCAAGTGGCATGTGTGGCAGGATCCTGAGGCCCAGGGAGGCCTAACGTTTTTCTCCAGGAGGCCAACGTTGCCCGAAAAGGGCCTAACGTCACGCTAAAAGGGCATGACATCATATTTACATATTGATTTAGGGTTTTATTATGACATTTAATGTAAAAAATGGATAGTATGTGTAACTGGCCATGTCGACCTTTTTGACCTAATTCTGGTCATTAGTATTGTATAAATAAGGGTTCTAACCCTTTTATTATTCATCATATTTCTCTAACACTTGTGAGGACTGAAATTTGCACCCTATCTAGTGTTTCTTGGATGAAATTTTAGGCCCACTTGTTGAGGAAGGCTAAATTTGGAGTATTTTGGCAAGTTTCTTGGTGGATGTGTTCAACTAGGGTTTTACTTGATGATTTTGGATGCATGTAAGTGATATTTCTGTAATTCTTCTTAATTGAATGGTTATAGTATGATTTATCTTTCATTTACATTAAATATTATGAAATTTCTTTTTTAAACCCTAGGTAGACTAGCACATGTTATTGTCCTAGCTTTAAAAGCCTTCACCTACTAGATCTTTTCAAGAGACCATTTTTCTTGAAGCGTTTTCTAAGGCCTTGCCATTGCAACACCTTAGTATCCATTGCTTCATATTAGCTTATTTTTTCCTTCATCATTGAGTTAAAGAAGGAGGAAATCCACTAAGGCCTAGGGTTACCTACACCTTAGTAGCTAGTTTCCCCTAGGGTTTGATAATTGGAGCCTTGGGTTACCAACACTCCAATCTATCAATCTCTCTTGTATTTGAATCTCCTACTATCATTATTTCTCTTCAACATTTTTTGCCACATCATTGAATCCATTTCCCCTAAAGCACTAGTATAAGTGTTCTTGTTGAGTGATTGATCAAAACAACCATCAAAACCTATACCTTGAGCTTCCTACTAACCATTTCTAACACTATAATATCCGAACCTACTAACATTATTGATGTTGTTACTAAAGTAATCTATAGCCATAAATTGCAACATTAAAATCTTCTAAAAGCAATTCAAAAGACTGATTATTGCATTATCTTGATTGCTTCTAATAAATGCTAGTATTATGCTGTTAATTGTTGATTATTCTCAGTCATTTTGAATCTATTTCAAGGAACTTAATGTGAAGTATTGACTTATAAATGTTGTTGTTATAATTTTCTGTTTGTTTCATCATTATCAACCAAATTGATTTGATTGAGAAAGTCTATGGTTTTATGAAGGTCTAACCAGCAAGTGTACTTGAAAATATATATAGTTTCTTGGTGCTTTGTTCTGGGCAGGTACACCTTGATATATTATCATTTCATTGGTTATAAAACTGGGACTTTCTGATCAGTGGTGACTTGTGAGAGGGGATATTTTATTAGCCATTTTGACCTTTCCTTCTAAAACCCCCAGGTCATCGGGGACATCTCCCCTGGGCCTACAACCCTAAATAGAAAGAGGAATCCTATTGAGGTGATAGTGATAGGATAGCCTCAAGTTATGCCAATTTGATTTACATTTACTTCTCCTTTTATCAAAGTACAAATTGTGTGATAACAGGTCCCAATGACATAAATGTGTAAGATCCCTTTTGTGAAAAGGGAAGTTTTGAAATTATTATAGGTGCCAACCGAGTAGGAGGATCCTCCCATAATATTGAACACTATGTATATCGATTGACAAAAGGACAAGAACCCTCCTTACTATCTTTCATTAGGTAGGAAATTCCTCCACTTGAACAACTGCATGCTTGATTCAAGGGCCTCAACAAATGTCATGTCATTGAAGGTGATGAAGCAACTTGGTTTGAATACATCCCAACCTTATGGGAATGTTTGTGGTATTGATTCAAGAAGAGTCGAGGTATTGGGGGTGTGTGAAGACGTTGAGGTATTTTTGATAGATTTTCCACATATCAACGTCCTCATGGACATATTGGTGATCAATGTTCCAGATGTCTGGGGGATGCTTTTTTCAAGGACCTGGTCCTCAGCGCTTGGAGGTTTCCTTAGCATGAAACTTACACATGCATATATTCCCATGAGCAATGGAACATATGAGATCTTACATAACAGGGAAAAGAAAGACACACATGTGATGGATATGAGGGGCCCTAATTATGTTAGTGCACACTATTATGATATGCCTCCATAAGTTATTGAGTATGATCCATCTGAGTTACCCTTCATATGTGAAGATTCCATAGAGATGTTTCTCCCATGGAAAGATAAGAAGAAGACTGAAAAATACCATGGGAAGGAGTTAGGTTCTATTCATATTATAAAATAAGAATAAGATAAGCATGAAGAAACTGTCAAAGAGACAATCCACACAGAGCCTCCATATGATGATAATACACCTTGCATCGATTTCAATGAAGGAATTATTGTGCTCATGTGGGACAGAAGAAAGGGCAAGCCCAGATATGATCAAAAAGGACAACAATTCATGGCTTAGACCTTACGTCATCAGGAAGAAGTCTAACAAAGAAAGGTACTATATGAAAACATTAGACGTGAGGAAGATGCCACTACCGGTAGATGGATCTCTTCCCCAACCTCACATCCAGGTTGTTAGAAAAATAGGAAAGTGGAGCAATAAAATAAAACAAATGCGGAAACAAAACACAGAAGATACACAATACAATAGAGACACAGATTTACGTGGTTCACCCAGTGTGGGCTACGTCCACCTGAGAAA
>JASDQU010211240.1:6936-17075 GCA_032191745.1 Picea mariana | reverse complement strand
CCAAGTCCCCACTCTAAAATTTTGGAAAATAATAACAAGTAATTGAAGGTAGGGAGCTTTAAAATTATATAGAAATATAGTGTTTAATTATTTATACAATTCTTGTGACGAAATGGCAATTTTTTCATAAAAACTTAATGTTTAATTATTTATATAATTTTAATGACAAAGTGGTAAAATTTCATAGTGCACCGAACCCTTGTCACTATAATCCCTTCTTCAGTAGAGTGATAGCACTATGCAATACCTTAAGATTACCGCACCTAGTTTAAGAATATACCTTGATGAATTTTGTGCCTTGCTTAATTTGATCACCTCATTACATTTTGGATTGATTCCTTTGTTATTACAAACATTACGAGGCAGTGTGTGAGGTTCTAGTTATATTTTGAGTATTTATTGTAGATCGTGAGATAGGGCTTAAATCATGTTATATGTGATTTACTTGGTTATCATGATGAAGTATAATGTTATTTATATGTTATATTTTGAGTATTTATTGTAGATCGTGAGGTAGGGCGTAAATCATGTTATATGCGATTTACTTGGTTATCATGATGAAGTATAATGTTATTTATATGTTCATTCAGGAATAATGTTACGGAAATGAAAGTTGTGTTTTTAGAAAATATATGAAATATATGGTTTATGTTTAATTAACTTTGTTATTAAGAAATATTGAGTTATAGGTTTGTAGAGCTCCAAATCCTAATCCTATATTGAGCTAAGTTACTTATTAGGAGTAGTTTGAATGAATAATCATGTTGTGGAAATCATACTCTAACAAAGAGTTCTTGTTTATTGTGAACAACCTAATTTAGATTTGTAGAACTTTGTGAAATAGGGAATGATGAAATAATGGTTTATTTTGTGAAATATTGTTCTTAAAATCTAATTAAGGTTTAAGGTCAAAGGAAGATGAGGTTAACCTAGCAATTGCCTATAGTATGACTTAAGAAATTGTAGCCTTAACCTTAATTTCACCTTAAGTTTATTTGTAGATCTAATTAGTATTTATTGGGGGTTGGAGGAGGATGGGAATAAGATTGTTTAGGAATTGGTTATTGTTCTGGCTCTGCTAGTGTGAACTAAATTTATGTCGTTGGGAGACTTAGGTTTATGTGTTGTTTGTTTTAGTTTACCTGCCTTGGGAAGGATGAAGTTGTCACTGAGGCTATGAAAGTGATTATAGTAGTTGAGGACTACTCATAGCACTATCTTAGTCGGTAACATGGGGTTTCGGGTGTACTTAGCCCAGTATTATGACTAGAGTGGGTAGAGCTCTTGCACATTGGAGCTTGAGAGGAAATGTGTTGATGTACCTAGAGGCCTCTCCACCACATAGTTTCTTGTAACATTTCCACATAGTTTCTTGTAACATTTTGACATTGTAGACAATTGTTGCCCTTGATCAAGCAAATATGCTTATTGTTAAGTTTACCCTTAGGTGAGTGAGTTGTTGAGTTTCCCATTATGGAGACCTTGTACAAGGGGCATCACCTGTTTTGGATGTTTACATTTGATTGGGAGGAAAATTGACCTTAGAGTGTGATTTCCTCATAGCTGCCATTAGAGCTTAACATTAGTTTCCACAAATTGATTGGTCATCCCAAGGCATTAGATAGGGGTATGTAAAAATTTCATATTTTTTTTTTCTGCTAAATTCATATTTCTTGATGTGAAAAATTAGATGATAGAAATGATGTTCTTTATAAGTTGATGCAATGAGTTAAAAAGGGTAATTTCACCCAGTGAAAACCCACCCAATCTTACTCATATTGGGTTGGGTTGTTACAAAATGGTAAGCCTTAAGTTTACTAACTATTAATTTCTAGCTTAAAGTTGAAATTTAAACATTCTTTATCTTTCCAATATGAGACATTCTTTATCCTCAGTTAATTCTTGAGTTGGGCATTATCAATTAATCTCATTTTATTGTTTAATTAATTTATCTATTATTAATTAAACTATATTTTCTTTTATGATAATCTCATTTTATTTTATTGTTTAATTACTTTATCTATTATTAATTAAACTATTTTTATTTCTTTATATGTGTAATTAGTTAAATGTATAAAATTATATATAACATTTCATTTTATGTTTATTCTATGTATTATTTCATATAAGCTATGCTAAATCGCATTCTAAATGGATTAAAATAAATTACTAATATGTAGGGGCTATATTCTTTTAACTTTTTGTGTTATTTGTAATAATCTTTACATAGTAAAAAAAAAATTAAAAAGGGAGGCTAAGGTAATTCATTATTTTTTAAAGGGGTTAATTTGTTGAAAGTATTTACAATATGATGGTAGAGTGTAACATAATGATAAGTAGCTATAATAAGATTTTCTTATGATGGTAGAGTGTAACATAATGATAAGTAGCTATAATAAGATTTTCTTTTTTATAAAAGGAGGAACAAAGTTGGTTAATTTTTTGAAGGTATTTAAATTAATGTTACATGTTGTTAATTTATTGAAAGTATTTAAATTGATATTAGTATGATGGTGGAATCTAACATAATGATAATAATTTGTTGAAAATATTTAAATTGATGTTAGTATGATGATGGAATGTAATATAATGATAATAGTATGATTATCATTATACTATTATGATTATAATAGTTATAATAAGATTTAGTTTCTTATAAAAGGAAGACCAAAGTCTGTTAATTTGTTGAAAGTATTTAAATTGATGTTAGTATGATGGTGGAATGTAACATAATGATAATAGTATGATAAGTAGTTATAGTAAGATTTAATTTCTTATAAAATGAAGAACAAAGTTGAGTGGTTGATAAAGAAATTAATTTATAGTAATTGGAATTAATTTAAATAGGTATGTTAGTAAAATTATAACATATATTTTATTAAGTTTAAATTTATTTTAATTTATATTCTTTTTTGGAAATAGATAAAAATTGGTGTTTTCAAATTACAAAAGTGCAAAATTAAGATTTATGTCAAAATTGGATTTCAAAAATGTAAAATTGAATTTGATATACACATTTTGTAAATCCTATATTCATAGTTTCAAAAATATATGCACACTTTTTRATGCTATATTCACACATTGAAAATCCAATTTTCACACTTTCAAATTTAATATTCAAACTTTCATAATTTGATATTCRCACTTTAGAAATTCAATAATCACATTATTAAATATGATATATTTCACACTTTGATATTCTTTGTAATGATATATATTTCATACTTTGGTATTCTCTATAATAATATTTCATTTAGAATTTGTTTTTTTATGAATTGTATTAATCAACACATCATTCATAAAAAAAAAATACCAATAATTTATTTTTAAAATATATTATATTTATAAAACAAAATACAATACAATGATTACTTTTACCTATTATATATTAATATAATAATAAATATATAACACATTATTCATAAAAAAAAAATATATCAATAATTTATTTTCAAAATATGTTATATTTATAAAACAAAATACAATACAATGATTAATTTTACCTATTATATATTAATATGATAATAAATATATATTAAATATTCAATTAATTTATTATCCTCATTCACATAACAATCATATTATTTAATTAGAAAAAAAAGACACTAACATATCATATATGACACTAATGATAAAAAAAACTTTCCAAATGAAGTAATTGCATACACAATGAATCTAGATATAATAAAATTAGAAAAATAACGGTTGATTGTAAATAAATATTCACATTCAAATTACAAATAAAAGTTAATAGTGATTTTGAATATTTATAAAAAAACAAAAAAACATTAACATATCATTTATGATACTAATGATAAAAAAAAAACTTTCCAATGAAGTAATTGCATACACAATGAATCTAGATATAATAAAATTAGAAAAATAACGGTTGATTGTAAATAAATATTCACATTCAAATTACAAATAAAAGTTAATGGTGGTTTTGAATATTTATAGAAAAATAACGGTTGATTGTAAATAAATACTCACATTCAAATTACAAATAAAAGTCATCATGTAATGAGGATGGTGGTTTTTAATATTTATAACTAATGTATCTTACTAAAATTAAAATGATATTGCAAATCTTTTATAAAAGAATATATAATTATTTTTATAAAATAATCTATTTCAAATAGATAATCAAAATTACCAATTTGGAAGTAATTTTTCTAACTATTTTTTCTATAATTATATTGAAAACATTAATTTTATTTAATTAGGATTATTTCTAATTTAAGTTTATTTTTAAGAGAAAATGAGTATTTCTAATGTTCAAAATTGGGGTTTCTAAAGTAAAAATCTAGTTCTGAATGTGTCAATATCAAACTCTAAAATTGTAAAATTGAATTCAATATTTCCTTTTTTAGAATCAATATGTGTGAAATTAAGATTTACAAAGTAAAAAATCCATGTGTCAATATCATATTCCAAAAGTATCAAATCAAATTCTGAAAATACAAATGTAAAATCAAATTTTTGAACTTTGAAATAAATTTAGAACTAGATTTTGCACTTTAGAAACCCAAATTTGTACTTAATTTTCAATCACATTGTAATAATCATAAATCTTTTCATAATTAAATAGATCACTTTCCTTGGAGTCATCCATAATAATTGTAATTATAAAATCATAAATACCATTAATACAATGTTCCAAAACATTTATGCAAATTATTTAATATCTAACACATTTCAATAATTGAATTTTTCATTATTGTGTTTTTCGTGAATCCCAAAAATATCTTAACATGGTAAAAGCCAACAAATATGTAACATTTATATATATTGGATTTATATTGGATTTTCTATAATTGGATTTGCAAATAAATATTTATAAAAATTCTCATTAATTATTTTTTGTTTGGATGGAAATACTAGAAAAACATTAAATGTACTACTAAATTTGTTAACCATATAAAAATATAAAAATAAAGATCTTATTAACCTTATAAAACATTGTCATACATAGAAAATATTAGTAAAAGTGTTAATTATATCATTTACCATACAAGTTCCAAGTTTTTTACAATAGATATTACATTATCAACACCATTCAAGTGTAGCAAGCAAAGACACAATTAATCCAACAATTATGTATGATTCACATAGTCACAATTATGACCTTTTGTAATTACACCCTTCATCATTAAAATATGTTTTTTTTTTTAGTAGTTTACAACCATTATATTTTTAACATCATAAGCACTCTTAAAGATCTCCAAAACTTTATTTGAAGTTTTGAGATATACATGTGGAATCCCAACACTAACTTGACCATTTCTTGGTATGGAGTCATGACTATCTTGTATTAGTATTACTTTGAAATGATCCCTTTCAATCCATTTTGTCAAATAAAAATGGAAAAAGTTCATTCTCACTCTTTGTTGTGTAGATGTTTATATACCAACTTAAAAAATACTAATAGACATATAAAATAAATATTTGTAAGTGTATCAATGTTTAGATTTCTTTGGCAATAACTTGTTTTGTAATGATCTTTTATGAATTACATATAACAAGGCTCCATTCATATTGAATATAAACAATGGTTAATTTAACAAATAATAATATTATTATATTTACAAGAAAATAAAACAAAACAAGGATTGATTAATATTGTTACTTATATATTGCCAAATTATTAAGCAAATTTTATTAAATTAAATTAACAATCAAATTACAATTATTATTCATCCTTAGGAATAGTGGTTTTGAATGTTTTTAACTAATAACTCATATTTGAAAAATGCTTTAGAATATTTTAAGATGAATCCGAATTATATAGATGAATCAAGAATTGTTTTTATGTTTTTATCTCTTTCATATAAAATATCAAAAGTCCAACTTAATGAAAATACTATAAATTTGAATTTTCATAAAAATTATTTTCACTATTTTCTTCTAAATTAACTACCTTTATATATATATATATATATATTATACTCATATATTTTTCAACCATTTAAAAGTAAATATATAATACTTCCCTAATATATGCATAAATTGGTGAATGGTGCAAAGTATGCATACATTGTGGGACACTCTAAATAAATTGTACTTCTCATCTTCAATCAATAAAATCTATTCATAAAGTATTTTACATACATCAAATCTAAATATGCAAACCACATGGCAATGTCAAAATGCTCTCATCCAACATTGATAATATTATGACTAAATATATATGCATAATAATGATGATAGTAATGTACAAAATTTGGATATTTACAATTTAGTCTTTTTCCATTAAACACTCAAACTCTAAACAATAATCTCTCTACTCTCAATACCAATAACTTATTTTGAATTAATATTAGAATCACAACTAAAAATATAACTACAACAAAATATATACATCATTAAATTAAAAATGTTATTTATCATGAATATATAATTAAAATAAAATGTTATTAATAATAATGAATACATAACAAAAATTAAAACAAAGAAACAACATACATAAATCATTTCAATTAAAACAAAATTATAAAATCAACATAATAAAATATTTAAAACAAAATTATAAAATCAACATAATAAAATATTTAATTAATATAAATAAGATTTTCTTTGATAAATATATGATATTTGAAGTTTATTACATATTTCTTTCAAATGTGAAATATATCTAGTGAAACATGAAATATATCCAGTAAGAATGGCTCTAACATCAAATTATATATCTATTTTTATAAGATGTCTATTAAATATTACTTTCAAACATGAAATATATCCTCATAGAATGAATCTAACATCAAATTTTCATAGAATGAATCTAACATCAAATTGTGAATATTTTTTCATAAGACACTTTTAGAATCAAATTATTCATATTTAGAGAATATATTATAAGGCCTTGCATAATGCAATTTGTAAATGGATTCCATTCAATTTCATCACCTTCCAAAAACAATCATTATTGTGTTCTTTTGAGAAAATTCATTCCCAAACTCATCCCACATCCCATAATGTTTGCCAGAATTGACATATTTAATTTTATTATTTTAGTATATTTGTAAATAAACCAAATAAATTTGATTTTCTTTTCAAAGACATTTTTTTTTTATCTAAGAATTTTCCTAAATAAATATGTAGTATCACTAATTCTAATTTTGGTTTACCAAATTCCAATCTGGAATTTTTAGATGTTTTATTTCTCTTTTAGATTCTATTACCAATTTCTCTATTTCTCTTTTGGAAGGTTTTCTGACTAACTAAAAAATTTTCCAATTCTATTACTAATAACACATTCTTATGTGAATTTACACAAAGCAAGATTTGTGTCATATATTACATAATATAATCTTCAAGGCATAAGTTCGGCCAACAAGAAGACTCAAATCCATTACAACAATATACTTGTTATGAGCTCAACATATCACTTGTAGGAATTAAACTTAAGTGGAGAGGATAACAATCATTCCCCCAAACCACCTGAGCTAAACCCAATTGATAGGTCATGCTCTAACTTACATGCTAAACTGAATTTTTTTTGTATTTAAATGTTATAACATGAAACTATCAATTTATTTATTTTGTTCTAGCATGAAACTATTTTTTTTAAATGAATTTTTCTTGTACCACCATGCTCTATAGTACAATAAAGATATGCATTTCTGATTTACACATTGAAAACAATTTACAATATTTAATTTACTATCTTTAAACTTTGAATAATATTGATTCAAGCGTACAAAATTATCTTTTTTCTTTCTTTTTCCATTTTTATCTTAATCATCCATATTTAAATTGTAATTTTTAGTAAAATCTCTAACACCCTTATCGTCTTGATTGTAATTTTTTTGTGATTTATTGTCATATATCATTACAACTAAATATAAGGATTTATTTAAATTGTAATTTTTAGTAAAATCTCTAACACCTTTATCGTCTTGATTGTAATTTTTTTGTGATTTATTGTCATATATCATTACAACTAAATATAAGGATTGATGGAAGAGAAAGAGAAATATTTTTTAGAATTATATGTTAGCAAATCAAGTGATATTTTGAATCTAACATATAACTTATAATTAAATAAGATTAAGTTATTTAATATAACAAATTGTAATAACTTAATCTTGTCTGTTGGAATTATATGTTAGCAAATATGTACATTTTTTATGGAGGTTATTCATGATTGAAATTAGCCACCTGCTTTCTAATTTTTCATATAGAATAAACAATTTGCATCTAACATATAATTAAATAACTTTAACTTTAGGTGATATTTACATGTCAACTATGTTATCCAAGAATTGTCAGGTTTTTTTTTTTTCAAAATCACATATTCTTTGAAAGCCAAATGAAAATGTTTAAAAGTTGGTATATCAAAAAGGGATAGATTTGGATCATTCCAATTCATTTACATATGTACAAAGTAGGGTCACTGTCCCTTTCCAATGTAATTCTCCAACATTGTATAATAGATAACCCTATGTAGGAATCATAGGAATAATATCTATAAATACTAGTGGATGGGTGTTGTGATATATTTCTCAACAAATAATGTTTTTTAACTATATGTATGATATATATCAACTAAAAAATTTTAGGTGCAAGTTTCTACATTTGAACTAAGAAAGAATAATAATTTAAAGACATCAATATCTGCTCACTTAGAAACATAATTGTCATATCAATAAAAACAAGCTTATGCAAAAGAGATGTAAAAGAGATAATGTCTATAAGTGTGTTCTACAATGAAAAGGGATAACTATAACGAAAAACAAAGTGTGAATCATTTTTCGTTATTTCCATTTAACACTAGTTTCTTTTCACTTAGCATATATGTCCTATATATTTGTGACAACTTTAGGTAATTTAGGCTCCTCTTCCTTACCCTCTCTCTTTGTAACGACCTCCTCGTTACGACAACAACTCTGAGAACAGGTGCAAAATTTTTTTTTGTTTAAGGTGTGTGCGCGCGTGTAGAGTAACAAACACAATTGACTCTACGTCGCCACTCGACAACCAACAAGACTAAACCACGATGTTCAGCACAAGAAGACTGAAGGCACACAACAAGTAACTGCAACAATGTACGACCATAGGCATAAGGCGCACAACACAAACATTAAGACATACTGGGGGCGCACAGTAAGAACACAGAGGGAAGAATCCATGGTGTTAGGGTTACTATTTCTGCACAGGAAAGCAGGGCGTTTAGTCTTATGTCTTCTCGAAAGAAGATTAGACAGGCTCCTGGCCGACTGCTCAGGCAGAAACTAGTAACCCGACCTAGAACAAGACGCAAGCAAGACGAACAAACAGGGCGGCCCCGACATATCCCAGTGACAACAAGCAATAAACGCCCCTAGACATAAGGCGTACAACTAGCAGTTGTAAGCAGAAAACGACACCAGGTGTTAAGTACAGTACAGTCACAGATGGAAGAATCCAACAGTAGAGTTTACTATTTCTGCACAGAAAAGCAGGGCTTTTAGTCTTATGTCTTCTCGAAAGAATATTAGACAGGCTCCTGGCCGACTGCCCAGGCAGAAACTAGTAATCTCTGTCAGGTGTGTCGCAAGAGTGGAAACCCTGCCTTTAAAGGGCCCGAGACTCTTGATACGGCACTGGATTCTCTACAAAAAAAAATCACAAACACGTACATGTCTCCTAAGGCTACCAGGGGGGTGTCTACATCCCACCCGATGCAACACACCAAGCGACTAACTGAATACAATCAAGTATAACATAAATAAGAAGAACAAATACGCCCCTTACGGATGACGCGTGACAAGTGGACTCCGACAACAAAACCCAAAATTCAACATTATTTAAATGAACAACAACCCTCATTTACTAACTCCGCGTAATCTATTGTACTCAAATCAAGGTTATTACACCATTTAAGTTATTATTAACGATGGAAGTTACAATAACACTGCCATGAATTATTAAACACCTTTCATTTATCTCACATATCCAGGCCATGATCTTACAATTACAATACCTTGTATGTTACATCCACAAAATTATAATGACCTTACAAGATAAAAACCTTTCAAATATTCATGAGGAGCTCACTATTCGATGTCATTTAGGATCATAAATTTCCTTGTCATGCAATAAGTAACCTCATATTTAGCCTCCTATTTATAAATAACCTCAATATATGAATAACCTCATGC
>JASDQU010211239.1:0-10236 GCA_032191745.1 Picea mariana | reverse complement strand
TGATGATCTTGACACACATTTGGGACATGGTTAATACACTTCATTGATGATATTTTGTATGGTGTTGATGTACATACTTGATGCACATGGTTGATGTGCATGATTGACACATGGTATGGAACATGATGTATATGGATGATGGTTTGTTCATGATTCACTATTTATTGCCGACATATCATTTGCTTCATGGTTGATACATGAGTTAGTATGTATGATTGGAATCCACTTGAGGTATGGTATGGAACACGTTTATATGGTTGATGCATGGACAGGTCCAATGATCATTGTTCTCTTGATGTAGTTGAGCAGTTAATCAGTGTTTCAGTTGAGCAACAACACTTGTAGCATAAGCAGATTCCAGTAGTAGCATATTGTTCATCTTGCAGAGAAGATAGGGGGATACATACCCATATGGGGAGTTATTCTTCTTCCCATGATCAGTTGAAGAGGCATGATTCTAGGAGGAGAGATGATTGATAGTCATATCACCAACATTACATTAGAGTGATTTCTGTTTTCAAAGGGGGAGAGATTCATTAGATGCATGGAGAGCATCCCACAAGACAATGTAGCCAGGGGAAGAAACCTCAGGGATAGGTCAGTCAGGGGGAGAAGCCCCAAAGAGATAGACCCTTTTCCATTGATTTCAAAGAGGGAGATATATTCACATTGATGTGGATATGACCATTTATGAGGAGCRATGATCACAAAGGGAKCATGAGCATTTTCGTKTCTTGGTGTTGCCATCAATGATTGGCGTTGTCATAAATGCTAAAGGGGAAAATTATTGTACTATGTTGTCATTGATGTCAAAGAGATTGACATCAATTATTTTAATAATRATKTGTTYATATCATTTATGTAATTGATGTCAAAGGKTTGATGTCATGTGGTGTCATAGTGATGTGGTGTCATGGTTGATAGGAAGTACCAAATGGATGAACTCCAAAGTGATCCCCTTATGGTGAAATCCCTCATGGGAAGASGCTTTGTGAAGTMCAAATGGTTAAGTGGTTGAATACTAGATGTGTGGTTTGGTATCCTCAACAATGTAGTGTTTGTTTGATGAACACTATAATGAATATCAATGAATTTACATATGATTCTATATTAGATGGATAGTACATGTCATGCCATTTTCGGTGATATGTGTAATGTCACATAAATCCTCACAGTTAGAGAGTTATGGCTATGTGAAGTTGGAGAACCCTCATGAGCCATATAGAAGCCCCTAGAAGGTCAATGAATTCAAGAAGTTAACGAAGTCAATTTATTCTAGAAGATCATAGAATAAGTTGACCAGTCAAAGTGGTTAGTGATGGGTTAAGTGGTTGCAACAAGAAAACAATTAAAAATAAATTAGTTGCAACTAGAAGTGGAGAGTTTACTATTTGTGAATAAAGTAGTTGTAAGTGGACAAGTGGTTAGAATTGGGTTAACCCAAAAAGAAGGAAGTTGGGTGAAGTTGGTTAGAAGATAACCCCTAGAGGAAGCTACTTGGAGAAGTATACATAAGAGAGAAAGGGTTTCTTATGTTGATGGATATTTGAGCATATTGAATATCTGTTTTTTGGTGAAAGGTTTATTGCAGGTACATCTGAAAAATATGAGGTAGCAAAGGTTTGAAGAAGCACAAGTTTTGGTAGCTGCAGAAAGAGGAAATTATGTAGCTATGGGTGTTTCTATAGCCACAGGTTTTTGTAGATGCAGAAAATGGAAATGCTCTAGACATGGGTGTTTCTGTAGCCACAGGTTTTGGTAGCTGTATAAAATGGAAATTTTGTAGCCACGGGTGTTTCTATAGCTGTAGGTTTCGGTAGCTACAGAAAGAGTAGTTTCAATAGCCGTGGGTGATGCACATCTTGGTGATAGTGTGCATATGATTGAGATTTGTCTTGGTGATTGATTTTGGTAAGTAGACCTGATTTGGTTAATGAGGTTGATGTGATAGGTTGTGCACTTGTGTTGGTATAGACTGTTGGTACAGTTTGACAGATTGCTTTCTTTCTACAAGTTGGGTCTTGTACTTGAGGGTTGGATTCCTCTTCTCAGTTGGTGCTAAGATTTGCAGGCTGGGTCTTGAATTGAGAGTTGGTGCTCCTTTTTCAGTTGGTGTTGATAAACCTCGAGATTGTAGTCTCCTGTAAAACATAATACAAAAATATTACATATATATCTAGTGTCCCTTGTGTTATTTATGGTGATGGTTGATCCAGGTGGATATCAGGGGCCACCCACCTTTTCCAAATGGCTCAAAACAGTTTTCTGGCCATTTTGGCAATTTACTATTTTTAGCAGGTTTTCACTTTCGAGGCCATTTTGAGGGCCTAAATGAATTTTTTTCGAGATAGAGGTTCTTAATGATAGACGAAGGCATGATTGAGCCCCCAAAATGAATCTCCTCGATGATACCTTTCCAACGAGCTATCACACGCCTAAAACGAAGATCGTATGCAAAGGTTACGACCCCGGGAAGTTGATGCACCAACTTACCCAAACGGGGCCCACATGACTTTCGGCGCTTCATCTCCTAGGGTTAGGTTTTTGGATGTCTATGACTTTTGGCATTCCTGATTATTGTAAAAAGGCCTCCAGAGCCTCATTGTAACCATCTTCTTGCGAATGCGAGTAGCCGTCACATCTCTTCTCAAAGATAAGCTGCCACCACTCTAGCGAGTCTTTCACTCTGTATTTTTACAGTCTCTGTACATTTCTTTCATTAATAGAAATCGTGTATTACTGTATATCTGTGTTTATGGTTGCATCTCTGATACATTTCTGCTATATTATTGAACATCTGCGATATCTCTATGCATTTCTTTATTATATCTCCGATCTCATTTCATGCCGAAAATAATCCGGATCAATGGTTTATTGTTGATGTATGTTGTTGATATATGCTTACATGAAAACAAGTATTTGTGAATGGAAGTAGTGAATAATTATATTTGAAGTGGTTTCTAACTAAAGTTTTGTAAGAATTGTAAAAAGATCCTCACACTGATTCACCCCCCCCCTCTTAGTGTGGTCGATGTGTGCAACATTATTCTCTTAGATTTGTTGATGGTTTACAATGATTAATGTTTTGTTAAATATAGAGTATGGATTATTGGTATTCTTATTTATGTTCGATGTTCTCCTTGTAGTTGAATTTATAATTGAAATGAAGACTTATCTATTGTATTTCTATGAACAACACTTAGGAATTCTCTTCCCATTCATTTTATGTGAAATCCAATGACTCTGTGTTGATATCTTTCCATTTAATGGAGCCCTTGATATCAATGGATATAATAACAAGGACATTGCAAACTTTGGGCCAAGTTTCTATTATCAAGCTCGTTAATTTAGCAACTCATCCCTCTACTTAATTGGTTGGAATTATTTTGGGTTGCTTAGTCCCTCTAGGCTTCCATTTCAATGTTTCTTGAATAGTCTCTTGTTCCCATGGGTTGTACACCATTTTTGGACCATACATTCATCACTAGCATGGTTGATTTCCTTCACCCAAGCATCATACAACCCTCCCACACATTGTACAGTCACTCTAGACTATATTCTACTACATGAGTCGATTTCTCCATCCCTAGGTCGATTTATTCATTGTTGGTTGATTTCATCTCCCCTTATTGGATGAGAATTTTCTATATTGCACTTGATTCATAAACCATTCATGCAATTTTTAATACAAGGTTGGATTTATAATTTAAGTGCACAAACAAATCTCCTTTGTAAATGTTGTAGCATTCTACTTTTTCTTATTGGGAGGTTGGTATTTCCTTTGTTCAATGAAGTTCATTCATTCATTAATTTCCTTAGATATTTATTGACTTCGATATAGAGAATTAATTCACCCATTTGAAGTATTTCTCATGCCTCTTTGGTTTCATGTTTGAAATGAGGCTTCATTTTGGATCACAGCTTTGTGATTGTCATTTTGGGTTATATATATATATATATATATATGTATGTATGTATGTATGTATGAAAGTTCTTAATTGGCTGGAATTGAAAGAAGAACAAGAGGCATAGATTTGTTTGGAATTGGCGAGAGTTGCAATCCACAAACCATACAATTGGTATTAGAATAAGAACTAGTTCATCGACTCTCTCATTCTTGGAATTTGCATTACTTGTATTCCCAACATGGGATTTGTAGAGCTGAGTTGCATATCAAATTTGGGGTGCAACTAGAAGGCATTGGAGTCCATGCCACTACCTTGAAAGCTCATGAATATCCCTAATCATGTAAGTTGAGTTTGTTTCTCATTTCAAGAATAATAACATAAAATAGGAACAAAAAGAAGCATGTGAAATTTCATTATCCTTCTAATATGATTTTATATGACAAGTACATAGGAGAGCTAGTTTTCTTGTCCAATTTTAAGGATATCTTTGTTTATATTATTCAATTACTTACTAGATGTAGTTAATCATTGTGTTTGGATTGAAATTAAATATCATAGTTTGAATATTCCTAAAGTTGAGTTGTGGATGCAGTAGCAGGGTACATATTTTCTTGTTAGCATTTGAATCACAATCCACTCAAATTTATCCCTGGGCCCTGAGCATTGGCCACAACACCATAGAAATAGAACTAATATTTGAATCCAACAAAAAATCCATCCTCACATTCCTTTTGAGGGATATAGAGGGGTTTTTAGTTGATTTTTTTCATACAGGTTGCACCCAAGAATAGGATTCGTAGTTGGTACATGAACATAGATCCTTTTGCAGGGTAGAGGAAAGAGGCATAGTATCATTTATGAAGACATAGCTCTCTATGTAATATTGAGAACATAGATCATAAGTAGTTCCATAGAGGATCCGTGTTGGTGAATAAAGTGGGCTATAAGTCCCTCATTTATGGATCATAAGGTATCAAAGTAGTTGAATCCTTGGATGATGAATCCAATAGAAAAAAAATTCACAACATATATTGTATTAGATTGAAATATTTTACTATGCATGCTTATTTCCTTACATCTTAGATTTGTTAGCACTAGATTATTTCTCAAATTTATGAAAATAACTAAAATATAAAAAATAAAGAATAAACAAATGAACACACCATCCACACAAAATAACATAAGAGGTATCCTTGAAAACTAGATATAGGACAAAAGCTTAATTGAAGGTGAGGCCTATGGTCTACTCTTTTTTCTTTAGTTATAAGGTGAGGCCTATTCTCTGTTCTTTTTTCTTTAGTTATGAAAATCAAGTACAAAGAAGGGGGCACTCACTATGGACATTGTGTCTTGAACGACCGCTACAAAATATCCCACCTCCTCTATTATTCTCTCAAAATACCATTCCTATATTCTCTTCTCAACTATGGAACAATTAGCATGCTAAATAAAATGGAACTCTTTCTCCTTCTAATGGTTCAATATGTAACATAGCCCGATAGTCATCTAGGGTTAGGGTTTTTGCATCCTCAACCCTCAAATAGTGAAAAGTTTTTTAACCTTCTAGAATGTTCTTTAATGTCCACACATGTCTGTCCCCACATGTGTGAGTAATGGGGGATGAAGTGGAATCCACTCATACCATGGTGGTCAACAAAGTATGTCAACTTGCGAGAGGCATAACTTCAACATATGAGCTCCAATTGAGGTGATTTTCATATTGTTGGAAAGGTCTCAGAGTGTATTAAATATTTAAGGGGATTTAAGATATGTATGAAAAAATTTGACATTAAAACATTCCATTTKATTCCTTAAAATGGATTTGGAAGGTTCTRGACCCCAAATCTCCAAACTCGGACATGCTACTAAAATGGGGCATAAAAGCCAATTCCTCCAATTTTTCCACCCATAAAGTACCAAGACAAATGAAAAATTATATAATGATCCATTTTTAATCATACCTCCCCATTTTTGGAGGCTTTTGGTCCCCAAAATATTTTAATAAATAAGGTGAGTAAATTTTTACTCTACCTTGTCCCTGGAGTACCATTTTTCCTTTCCTGGAAGTTTCCCTTTCAACTCAATTTGCTAAAGGTCATGCTACCCTTGTTTGGTAGTTCTTAAATTATTCTACAAAATTGTATATTTTTCTAACTTTGCCTAAGATTTCAGTTCTAAGTCCTTTATGGAAGGTAGGACCCATTCCTTAGTTTCCTAATCCAACATGGAAGGCTCATTAAGTTTCATATTCTCTACATTCACTACTGAGTAAATGTGTATGTATGGGGGTAAACTAAGTCTATAGGCATTATGAACCACCTTCTCTAATGCCTCAAAATGACCATACAACATAGCCTTTGTATTCTTACCATGATCTTATAGTCTTTCCTTATTCACCCGTAAGCCAACTCTGTCTCCCTCTTTGAATGATTTCTCAGTTTTTTGTTGATCATGTTTGACATTGTATCTTTCCTATGATTTATTCAATGTATCCTATACTTGCAAATGGATCTACCTAATATTTTCAACAAATTTATTTTCTTTCAGTGCTTCTCCTATGATGTCCTCCCTCAATCCTTTCTATCCATAGAAAAAATCCAAGGGAAAAGGTGGAAAAGACCCAAATAAAGCTTCAAAATGGGACTTACCGGTAGAGGAATGGACTTCTCTATTATAAGAGTTTTGAATGTAGATATGGTTTTCATCCCAAGTCTTCAAATTATTTTGATTGTAACCCCTAAAAAATTGTACCAAAGTCCTATTGATTACTTATGTCTTCCCATTTATATGTGGATCAAATGTTTTATATATCTTCAACTTAGTGCTCATCTTTTCCCAAATTGTGGTCCAAAAAGAACTGAGAAATTTGGTATCCATATATGAGATGATTCTCATTGGTAGCCCAAAGTGTATCCAGACCTATTGAAAGAACATGTTTGTTGATTCTTTTCCTTTTATGGTATTTTTACAAGGCATTGGAATGTGCATAATGTTGAACCTATCAACTACCACAAACAAATAGTCATGTCCCTTCCTAGTTGATGGTAAACCAACCACAAAATCCATGAAAATGCTTTCCAAAGGTCGAGCATGTATAGATAAGGGATGGTATAGACCTTTGTTTCTATTACTAGGATTTATGGTACAATAAAGCATACACACTCTAATATGATGAGCTACATCTTCCTGCATTCTCTTCCAATACACATACCTTTGTAGGTTTTCAATTGTCATCTAAACACCAAAATGTCCTGCAACCTTTTTGGTGTGAGTTTCTTTGATAATATGCAATATTTTACCTTTAGGAACAAAAAACTTATTTATCTTGTGGAGAAACCCATTTTGGAGATGATAATCAACCTGACCGTCACCTTCTTCTACACAAATTTGGACATGTCGCTGCTAAAAAAACTCTTTAAAGTCTCGATATTCTATGTATGCCTCTTTGTATGCATCATGGGTGAAAGGATCCATGTGAAGAAGAGTTACCAAATCTGTAATATTGGATTTGGGTGGCCTTGAAAGCATGTTTTCCAACTTATTAGTGTTTCCCTTCTTATACTTGATGACTAAAATAAATTGTTGCAAAAAACCCATCCACTTGTAATGTTTGGTTTGTTGAAGCTTACTTTGGGTATGAAAATACTACAATGGATGGTGATCAATGTGGATAATGGTTTCATTTCCAATTAGATAATGCTTCCACTTCTTAACAACTTCAACTAGGGCGTAGAGTTCCTTATCATATGTAGGGTAGTTCAAAACTCTCCCATGAAACATCTCTAAATGATAGAATATCAACTTACCTCCTTGCATGAAAAATTCTCCCATAACATGGCCACTTGCATTTGTCTCCACTTAAAAGGATTTTGCAAGTTAGGTAATGCTAGAACTGTTTCTCAAATGATCTTTCGTTTTATCTCATTGAAAGATTTATGTTGATTCTTTCCCCAATGGAAACTCTTATCACTAGTTGTTATGGTGTGGAGTGGTGAATCTACCAATGACAAAGATGCTATGGAATTTTGTAGGTACTGCACTACCCCAACAAATCTCATAACTTTAGTGACATTATTAGGAATTGGCCACTTGATTTTGGCCTCCATATTTGTGAGATTTATATTGAGTTCACATGCCCTGATCACATATCCCAAATACACCAATTAATGTTGAGAAAACTCACATTTCTTAAGGTTAGCTAACAATTGATGCTTTTTCATAGCCCGTGTTCGAATCACGTAATTGAATAAGCATGAATTGTGTATATTAATCAATATGATATAAATATAAATATAATGATGTTTACGATGTATTCATATTCCAATACATCTCTTGGACTCTTAGCATCTGTTACAATAGCTTGACTCTTCATATTTTGTCAAGCTCGTAACCATAATGGATTACGTTTCAAACATTCCCCCCTTTAATCTGAAGAGGTGTATATGAGTCTAAGGTGAGATATGATATTTGAAAGTGGGAAACTGAAGTATGGAAGTGTGAAACTGCTAATGGATGAATGTGCTCTCTGAATCTGGTGGTTTTGGGATGACCACAAACTAAATGGCTAGTAGAAGATTATTTATTCTACTAAATGGCAATGGTGGTTTAAGGAAGACCACAAACCAATCTGGTGGTTTAAGGATGACCACAAAATATAGAACCCTATTCTAGGATCAATGGTTCCTGTAGCATTTCCTAATTTAGCTCGAAGCTATAAGTTGGCGTCTTCTGCTAATTGTAAGTGCTCTCAATACTGGTTTAAAGATGACCATAACCTATTTTGTAGCAGAAATTGAATGTCTTCTTCTAAGTGGAGGTTTAAGGAAAACTATAAGCCATTGTCGAACATAAGTTGTAAGTCTTCTACTAAGTGGTGGTTTAAGGAAAGCCACAAACCAATCATGCTCACTTGTTTTTGCTTGAATGGTAGGAATTCGAAACTAGAAGCTTGAATTTCAATCATTGATGTTGTTCCCCTTTATCAGGTACAAGTGAGAAGATGAAAATATGTCCACTACAAGATGTGTCAATACTTGAGAGTGAATTTGTGAGTATGACTAAGATATCTTCTTGACTATTGATGACCATCACCAAGAATTCATCCACCCATAGTGTTTCTTTACTCTTGTAGTTGTCTTGCATTTGAAACACCTATATGAAGGATGATTGTGTTGTATACAATGCTTGTAATGATGAATATTGAAGGATTGATCTTCCATGTGGCTAACTCACTGACAATGTTGGCATATCAAAATATTCTCATGAACTGGATCAGGTGAATGTGAACTTTCTTGTAATAGTTAAACACTCTGAAAATGAATTGGTTTGGTGTAATCCAAATTATGAAAGTTGAAATCCTTTTCATTTATGATACTTTTTCTGTTCTTGTTGTTCTTGATATCTTCCCAAGGTTTGATGATTGGATTGGAAAGAGGAAGCTGATCTTTCTCTCTACTTGAATCTAGAGTTGTCTCATTGAGTGGATGTTGCATTGGTTGTTGATATGAATCAACATCATCATATTCATCATCTTCAAAAATAGGATTCTAATAGAGGACTAGTTCAAATGTTGTCTAAGATACTTTTTCTCAAGTGCATCATGAAGAAGTTGAGTCTAAATTTGCAATAGTCCTGCTTTGCCTTGTGAAACATGCAAGTAGGTCACAACAAACTGCAAAGTGGTTTTATCAATGGTGACTGTATTTTCAAAATAAGAGATAATTAAAGTGTTCAATAACTCTAATAATTCCTGAACACGATCCATATAGACAAAATTTAGACATCACAGGGTTTCTTGCAACTCCACCTTGACTTTACAACGCAGAATCAATGATGAAGACTTAGCAGATGAAGGGTCTTGACTTCTCCTGAAAATGCACCCATTTACAATGTAAATTGACTTAATTCCAAAAATTCACAAGTAAACTTACAAAAGAACCATTGGTAGGTTACCTTGATCCTAGTCTATGCTTTCGAATTTGTGAGTCTCTATGATCTCCAAACTCCAAAATGCAGAAGCAAAGCATGTTCTTATGGGTTTAATCACAATGGTTGTAAACGAAGTTCAAGAGGATCTCACAAGGTCTCTAAAAATTCTTTGCAACAATGTAATTAATCTATGGCCTACCCTTCAAGGCAAGGAGGAAGTTCATCTCCTCATCATTTTGAGCATGGGAAACACCTCTCAAATATATCCATGAGCTCCAAAAGTATATAGAAATACATCCTCATCATACATCTCTCATGTTTGGCCTAGGTCACGCAAGCCCCTTGCAATTACTATACCTTGATAACACAAAATTTCATTGACTTTCACTATTGAAAGAAT
>JASDQU010211238.1:0-15348 GCA_032191745.1 Picea mariana | reverse complement strand
TTCTAACACTTCCTCTTCGTAATGTGTCAGGAATTCTTATAGATTGTTTACCCCATAGAAATTGGGTGGTTCCCTTATCTTCATACCTACCCATCTTACTGCGCAGTCTATTCTTATGCATCTTCTTGTGGAAACTTCGTGTATCCTTTATTTCCAGTTCTCTAAACCTGTATCTCAGTCTGACACTCATGAAGTAATGCTCCACCAACTGAGTATCCCATCTCCAATTGGGTTTACGTAATCCTCATCTCACGCAGTTGTTTTATATAACTGGCTAATGTTCTCCAAGTCCAAGCAAGTGGGATCTACAAAACTTTCCCCTTTTGATGGGTGTAATGGCACAATGACCCTATATTCTCCTAACTCAAATGTCATTTTTCATGTCTTTAAGTTGATTATGGCATGGTTATCAAACGCCCAATCCAATCCCAGTAATGTTGGATATGTTTTTGTGTCATCCACTATGGCTATTACTTCGAAGTCTGCTTTAGTGCGCACTCCATCCAGGTCTATTGTTACTCCTTTCAGTCTCCCAATTGGTAAAACTCTATGTTGATTTGTCGATTTCAGTTGAACAGATGAATATCCTAATGTGGGCTCTCCCATACATTGCCATGTCTTGTTGGGTAATACATTGACTTCGGATCCTATATCCAATATGATATCTCCCATGTTGAAATCTCCAATGTTGGTGTTCATCCTAAACTCCCTACTTGTTCTTCTCCTTGTATGTAGGTGATTGACTGGTTTTTGTTCTAGTTTTTCTTTTGTCTCTATGCTACATATTTCTAACGTATTTTGTAATATTTTGATAGAGGATGGATCATTTAGTAATTTTACACATGATTGTAAAAAGCCTTTGATTGTACTTACTTGTCCCAGGGATTGCATTTATTTGGTATGATCCAACGATGGGGGAATCTCATACTCTGGTACGTCCTTATTATCCTATGCAATTGAGGTCGACACGATGTTAGGCTTTATAAATTCTTGTCTAGATTGCTTAAATGTTTCCTTCTTGTTATGCACATTGAATTGCTTCCCTCGTTCATCATTCTTCTTCACCCATTAATGTTGTACTGGCTCTTGTCGTACTGCGTCGTTCCCTGTTTTAGCTCCTCCGTGTGTAACTATGTTTATGTTTCTTCCTTTATCCCTTGCTTTTGCTGAAATCCATTGAACATTCTGATTGTTCTGATTCCTCTTTTCTTGGATATTCCCTAATAGCGTAGGACAATCTTCCATGTCATGATCTGATGCGCGAAAATACATACAAGTCATTGGTGGAAGTGGACATTCTCTTGCATTGTGTCCTGGTTGTTGATAGTTGTGACATACCACTAGTCATATACCTATTCCAAAGCCTCCTCTTGCTCATCCTATGCCTTTGTAGCCAGCTCTATCCCCTCATGGCGTGTTATACTAAGGCACCTGGTTATACTGCGCAGTATTGTAATGGGGCTACGTTGTGTTGTATTGTGGTTGCACTATATTATATGGTTGTTGCGCAGTATTATACTGTTGATGTGCGGTGTTGTATGGGGTTGGTACCTGATTAAACTAAGGTGCGTCTTGCTCGGTCATCATTTATGCTTGCACCCTATATGCATCTAATGTCCTCTCTCTCATCAACTCCATGGTTCTACAATCTTTGTCATCATGGCCTACTGACTTGCAAAAGTTGTAGTATGAACTCTTTGGGACTGTCTGGTACTTATGCATAATTGGGAAATGATATGGATCGTGGCCCTATTTGTTACATATTTTGCACCATAGTCCTCCTGTTGATAAGGGATTCATAATTCCTACTGCCATGTATTGTGCGAATGTTGGGAATTCATTCTTATGGTGTGCTTTCGTCCTGCATGTGGTACACTGAATGGCTTCTCGTTTGTCCTTACTTTTGTTCTGGTTTAGTTGGAACATTAATTTATTCAGATCCTCCTTCAACTCTTCAATGGTTGGTTCTATCTTATGATATTAGTTTTCTTCTAGTTGCAGGGCTGCCTTCAAAGCTTCTTCCTGCATCTGAAACTTTTGTTGTCATAGTGGATATTTTAAGTGTGGTAATAGTGAATTGACGAACAAGTGCATCTGTTTCATAGATGTCATGAAATATTTCAAGTTTCCTTTCAGTCGCTTGAATCTCTGGTCAATCTCCCATATGGATTCTCCTAGTTTATGTCTAATTTTTATCATCTTGTTCATGTATTGGTCCTATGAACTTGGCTTCTTCAACTCATTTATCAGCAACTTTTTGATATCTGTGATCGTTCTGGTTGTCCCCGATGGATTGTTTGTGGCTAAAATCATATACCAATCCAGTGCGCGATCCCTTAGTGTGATAGCTAGTTGTGCAAGTTTAGTGTCCTCTTCTATGATCTTTTTTTCTTCCCAGATCTTTTCACAGATAAATAGGTGCTTTTTTAGGGTCCTCCGACGCTTCTCCTTTGAATTATGGTAACCTAATGGTGAGATTGTGTCCTACCATCCTGAATGCTAAACTACTACCCCTACAGGATGTAGATAATTGACCAATGCTTCCTGAACTAGCTCCCCCAATTGTTGTTCCTTGTGTAGATGTACTTCCTGTTGTCTTCCTTCTCCCAAAATCCAGTTGTCAAAATGGTGGTGTTGTTTTTTGTGTGTTGGTCGTACATGGGTTTATAGGTTCCACACTAACATTAATATGGATAGGATTATTTCCTTATATTCCCACTCTTGGACCTCTCATCTTCCTCTCATATGTTGTGTGCAAGATTTCCTCAATCTACTCCACAACCCGAAGATCCTCTACCTCCTCTTCGTCACTTTCCAAGCCTTCCCTCAAGGCTATTATTCTCTTCTTGGTGTTCACCCTGTATTGGTAAAATACCCCACAGCATGTCTTTCCAGTTGTCTCCATGATCCATTTGATATGGTTTTCATCCATCATGATTGGGTCCAAGGCTTCTTCCTTCTTTCATTTATCCCCTTCTCCTTTCATTTCTCCTTTTTCTGTCAGTGCTTCCCCCATGCACGCAAGGAATTTTAGTTGTATGATTCCATTGTCATTACACCTTTTTTATAGAGAAATATATTAATAGAAGTATACAATGATCTAATGTACCTTCCTCGAGGCCCATGTAGAAACACTTTCTCTCCTACATTGTACGACTTCACACTATCTACTGCAAATTCGGTTATAAACCCTGCTACAATACAGTCGAGCCAAAAATCTACTACGCGGGTGAATTTGTTATTCACCTATTGTAATTGTGCGATATGAACTGAGGTCCACTTGAACTGTCAAATCCAATTTGTTGCATGGTTTTCTTTCAACCTCAATATCCACTCATGCAATAAGTGTGGAAAATCACATAAAAATACTTCATGCAGATCAGTAAACACATACTTCTCAAGGTATTTGTCTGGTGTTACTCTAGGGTTTATGTTATCTTTCTGCGTAAAATATAGATCCTTCGTCTTTAGCCAGCTTACGATATTTATTTTGTGGGATTCCATGGTCTCAACATCCCCTTCTAGCGGCGCATTCTCTCACCTTCTTGTTGTCTGATTCGGTATTCTTTTGACCCGCTTTCCACAGATCTTACATTCTTTTAACAGATCTTCAACAGATCTCATCCACTCAATCCCATGTTGTTCCAACTAGAAACGGAACCATTTCTTGGTTGCTTATCTAAGTTATACCTTTAACATGATTGACCCAGGTTCAGGTCTACTTGGGATCCAACAAAGCCTCTAAAACTATCGGCTCTTCTGGTAAACCAAAAGGCACCGCAGCGCACAGAGTGCACTGTGCAGTCTCACCCGAGATAGTCTTAATGTGTGACTGCAATACTCAAGTGCTTGCAGTCCATGACTGAATGGGGATCTGTGACTTGCATGCTATGAATCCTATCTAAATATTAGAAAACTATATTGTCATTCCCAATTATGCATGTAATGTAATCAGATTCATTAGCTCATTCATATATCATTCTAACATCTACTCATAGATAGTAAAAGAGATACAAACATTCAATCACATAACACAGGTTTTACCGTGGTTCTCTCCCCTGGGCTACGTCCACAAATATCTAGCTCTCTCTCTCTTTTATTATGGTAGTTCCAAAACTACAGTGTCGCGCTCTTTACAGTTCATCCCCAGTTGGGTCGAGATCTATCATGACGCAGACTAGATCACACCAGGCTCCTCTGCCTATGATCAAACCCTTGATATCTACCCTTATGAACTTCTACAACTCAACAACTTACAAAATTGGATCAGATTACAGTAATGTTACAGACTAGCTACTTCTTCTCATGTGAGTAACACTCCATCAATCAGAACCCCATGAGCTCTCCCCCTCCCTCCTTTTTTCCTAGACCTCCTAGGTATGTGTGTGTGTGTGTGTGCCTCATCAGCCATTACAATGTATTACAAAAACCCTAACCCTAGTGTCATTAGGTCTTCCATGCATGTGAGCATGCTACTTTCCCTTCCAGCTCTCACTCCCCTCGTGCATGCCTTTTTCCCAAAATATCCTTTCTTTCTCATTCAACCTGCTTCCAACAGTGACTCTCCATATGTCCATCGTCCACCTCCAGGTCTAGTACTAATAGCCCCAGAACAAAAGTTGTTGGCCCACCTGCCTAAGATCCTGGTATGTTCTGTTGATAAGCCTAAACGGTGGTTGCTAGCGATGTTGTTGCAGATGTGGTGGTCCCCTATAGGGAGCCCTCTGCTGCGGAACCCATCATCAAGGTTTCGTGAACAAGGGTCCTATAGACATATCTTGATACCAAGAGGTTTGGTCGGGTAGACGTATGATGCTACTACGCACTAGATGTTGTCGGTCCAGAAGGTCTTATAGGAGTCATGCTTGGACTCCTACGGTCAAATATTCCTTATCTAAGAGGCCTACCAGACCGCATCGTGCAACCTCCATGGAATTTAGATCCTCACTTTCACATGAAATCTGGAGTTAAGGTCGGTCACGAACTTGTTGATCTCCATCTTCTTCATGTTTAGATGTGGGGCATACCAAAGTAGATCCATAACTTTTGTCTCATAATCCAGCACCATATGACCACCCTGTCATAAGGCCTTTAACTCATGAATTTGACACTCAACGAATTCCTTTGACAATTACTTCTCCTGGAACTGTTCCTCGAACCATTCCCCTAACACGACTTTAATGACCATGTTTAGTTTAGGTAGGATTTTCTTCGTCCATATAAGAGTTCTACCCTTTAGTTGAAGACCGCCATGCAGACCTTCATATTGGAGGTCATAACCATGAAGTGTGAAGCACCTCGCCTTGTTCTCTAGCCATGCCTTGATGGTTGAGACATCTGTAGCACTCTAGAATGCGAGAACTTAATCTTCTAGAGTTCCCCTTGAATGCTATCAGTACTTATTGGGACGTGTTGTTGACCCTTAGGGGTACATGCGCCCTGGCCTTATCTTAGTATAGACGGTTAGTCAAGGCCTCTGACATTTCCCTGGAAGGACCTTGTCAGTCCCAGTGCATCCTGCGTGGAAATCCGCTCATGCTCAAGACTTTTTCTACTCCTTGAGGGTTGGACCCCTCTGGCACGGGTGCTACTAGAGGCGTTGTGCCTCCTCCCCTAGCACCATGTTGTGGACCCTCACAACGTCCTCTAACCATGAGTAACTCATGGACAAGTTAAAATTTAAATTAGTGCTAAGTTATTAATTCAAGTTTATAATTGAGTGGAAGGCATGACTATCCATAGTCACAGGGTTGAATCTACTCTGATACCATATGTAACAACCCTATCGTTATGACACATAAGCGATGTACAACAAGTCAATTTTTTTTTTGCAATAGGACAATTAAAAAAATCGTAATAATTAGCCACATCATTGACACATCAATCACATAATCAATGAACGGTAAAATGCCATAGAATTCAATTATGACACATTGTCGACACATGGTCCTTATGAAAAATGACATGCATACCAATGTATTAACACCAAATTTAACAGTAGCCCAACATCAATTTGTTCTACAAATAAAGACGATGCCTAAAGGTACAGATCTTGATGTTCAACGATCTTCAAGGCGCAATAATATACTTATTAAATTTTTAAGGCGCAACGATATCCACTTAACTTCCCGATGCCCGATTCACTCAAAACATTCATTACAATAACCAACATCATTTCCAAGGTAAGCTCAAGATACACGACCAGCTTAACATATTCACTTGTCTATCATTGTGTGTTGGCACAGGGGCATATGAAGCAGATGAAATCTCACCCGAGGTAGAGGCATGGGGGGTTGTAGGAATCAGGTGTCTACAACCAAGTTGGGACACAGATCTGTGATTACAACACTTAACAGAGCAACTTAGCCAAAAATATGCATCAGATTAAGAGTCTCATTCACATAACAAATTAACCCTTATTACAGATGAGCGCAGTAAAAATCAAGATCAAGCACTTAAAATCACTTAGCACATAGCATTAGCTCAGATATAGCATTCATTTATCTTTACTACCATTAAGCACTAAGAAACAACATCAGATGCATTCCTTATGCATAATAACAATAGTATTAAGCAGATAAACAACATAATTCACATCACACAAAGCACAACCAGACACAGGATATACGTGGTTCACCCCAGTGTAGGGCTACGTCCACCAACTTCTTATTCTTCTTTATTAGTCTTCAATCTTATTACATTCATCTGCTCCTGTCAGAAATCCACAGAGACAAACTCTATAGAGGATAGGAGATCTGCGCGTTGCACCAGATCCTCCTTACTTTACACAGTCTGTCTGCACAAAGCAACTTACAACCTCTTGCACTACGCCAACATTACTACTTACAACATATTGTGCACATAGCCCACCATCATCAACCAACTCATCTTACATCGCTTAGCTACTTATTTAAACATTTACAAAAAGTCCAAAGCATGTGTAAACCCATGGGCCGACATCCCATAACCCATTAAATAAACCCTAGTAAACCCTTTGTTGGGTCCACAAGCCTGCAAAATGAGTGAGATATCGTGATCTCCGCTCCACCTAGGTGCTCCCTCTTCATCCAGTCTGATGAAGTCCCAAAAGTGGTCAAACATGGCCAATATTTCCTCAAAACTTGGTCAAGGTCTAACAGGCCCCCAACACTCACCTGTAACCCATCCCTAGTCACTCAAATATGGGAAACACTCCTTTAAAGGCATCGAGTTGCCTCGACTTGTCACTTCGCTAGAGCCGCTTGCACGGTGAACTATTGAATCAATTTCTCTGTAATAGGCCCTTCCAGGCATTGTTCCATTGTCGTAACCATTTGATCTATCTACGAGCCTTGTCCTTCAATCTCTTCAAAAATCGTGCAGGCTTCATCCTGCACCGGCTCTAGTCTCTGTGTAACTTCCATGACTCTTATCTGGATGGCAGTAATTTGTTGTTGGACTGTGCGTTGCTCCTGTGATCTCTTCATTTTCTTGACTGCACTCAGTAGCTTCATCTGCGCTTGCACGGTGGATGCCTGCTTCTGTGCCTCCTGGAGTTGTGCTTCCAGTTTCCTCAGCTTCATATCTTCTGCGAGGCATTCATAGGTCTGCGCACTTTGATCACTCAATTGTTTACATTCTAATGCGAGGATCTTGATCCTTCCAATTGCGCTCTTAGTTGCTTCCTCCCTTTGGTCGTGCACTTCTTGCGGAGTGCTCAACATTGTTTGAATTTCCAAGTCCATTATGCATTCTTAAAGCTGTTGAATGGCTTCAGCAAGATTTCCCACTTGCATCTTGATTGACTTTAGTTCCTCTTGTCTCAAGCATGGAACAGAGAGAAGTGATTTAGTCACCTCTTCTTTGAACGCAATCTGCTCTGCAAGCAGTTGGTCTTTTTCTTCCTGTATCTTTGCATTGTTTTGCTTGAACATCGCCCGAATTTCATATTTCTCCTTCTAGTAGGCGGTTACACAGGACTGCGCAACTCAAAGTTTCTCCATGACTTCCTCCTTTTCTTGCTTCAAGGCTTCTATAGCCTGTTCCTTTTCTTCCTGGACTCGCTGAAGTCGAGCCTCTGTTGCATCTACTAGTCTTCATAATTGGGTGGGCTCATCCCCAAATTCTGCAATATTGGATGAAGAAGGCGCAGTAGGTACTGCGCAGCTTGAATGCATGGCTTTTTGTATCTCATTTAGATCCTTCTCTATTCTTTCATACAGCATCTCCTGCTTTTCTCCATATCGCTACAAGATATCTTCTGAAGGATCCTCCACGGTTGTGATGATTAGATTGACATCATCTTCTGTGAACATGGACTTCATCTTGGGATTATTGACGCACGTCTTCTTTCTTGTCGAGGGTTTCTGCAAAGAAACCTTCCTTTTCTTCAATGTTTCGGCCTCTGTAAGGGGATCCTTCAGTGGTGTAACTTTGCCTTTTCCTTTATTTTCTCCTTCTTCCCCTCCTTTTTCTTGGTTTACTTCATCCCCTCCTCATCCTGCAGATGATTTAGGCCCATTGTCCTTAGAGGTGGTGTCCTCCTCATCTGTCTTTATGTTATCCACTTCCTCCTTTTTCTTATTTTTCTTCATGCTTCTCTGCTCGGTATGCTCGACCCAGGTGACCAAGGGGATTCCAATGATGTCAGGGTCGAAGAGTTCTGCATCGTCAAATGGTACAAGGAAATATGTTGGCCATTCTTTGGTGATCTCCTCCATATCTTCGTCGGTTAATTTATAATAGGACTGCAACTTCTCCTTGATTTCATCCCTACACGCAGTGATATAAATAAAGTGTCGATCTGCGTGGAACTTTGCTAGTGGCCTGTACTGGTGCAATGTGTTTGGTCTCATTCATGGAAATGCCTCAATGGCACACTTCAATTGTTGGTAGTAGCCATGGAAGACAGTGTTCGATTGCCATTTCTTCAACATGTCATTTGTATACCACAAGGTGGAGAACCTTGCAGCCAATGGCTCTGATGGCTCAACTTCTGGAAATGTCATTCCTTCCAACATATTCCAAGTGACAAATGAAATCAATACCAGTAACCAATTGAAATGGAATTTTTATCCCTAGTCCTTCTCTTCACGGCAGTCCTTCTTGAGCTCATTGATGAGGTAACTTTCCCAGTTCATGTTCATCCCCTCCATGCACTTTTTTGTGAGGTCCACTATGAATCATGTGACCTGCGTGGGACGGTTCTTTCTAACGAGCCTTCCAGCTATAACCTGACAAGCTAGGCACACTGCACCATCATGGACAGAGGCTACCTTGTAGCTTCTCTTTCCATTTTCTACATCGCCATAGTCTTCCTTTATGTGTTGTGTCAGGAAGTGATCTGAAGTCTTCCCTGGGTAGAACTGTTGAGGGTCCGGTCCTTGCATGCTCAGCCCTATAATCAAGTGGATCAGTATCAGATCCACAGTAACACGCCTATCGATCCATAGATACCCTCCATGATAGCATGACAAGAGGAGTTTAACACAAGCGTTAACCTCCTAATGTTGGCCAAAGTGATAAATCTTCATTATGTTCAGGATCGTTGACTGTGCCAGCTCCTTAATCAACGATTGGGAGACTATGCACAGCTTCTTCCCAGTCATCCTCATCAAATATATATGGGGCACGAGCATGGTGTATTTCTTTCTATCGTCGAGGTTAAAGTCAATGTTCTTCAGAGCGGGGATATATCCTAACTGGGGTCCAACTACGTGTATCCCCTTCGAGATGTACGTAGTGATCAACATAGACTCAAAATCACGTGGGATATTTTCATAGTTAACCGCACCATCCAAAGGCCAAATGTAATATGGCAAGACCGACAGGATCTACTTCACGTTAGCCAGATCATCACGGTGCTTTCTTTGCTTCTCAGTAGCATGGATAGAACAATGTCCAATCGAGGGGGATGCTTGAAATCCGCTAGTTTACGACGCATGTATTCCTATAGACATAACTCTCTCAACCATGAGCTCCACAAGAATCTCTTCCATAGACTTCTCTAATGCGCTAGGTTTGCCCGAAATTCACACTTGTAACCAAATAGATCAGGTAGGCAAATGGACAAGCGAGGTAATCAAATGGATGGAAAAGTCTAGAAATCACAGCGCGATTCAATGGATTCTCTATTAGCTTGGATATTCACAGGTGGAAAAAATGGTCCTGGCGCAGCATTTGACGGGTTAAATAAGAAAGTGTCATAATGGATTCCTCCAATGGGCAAGAATGTGTCCATCAATGTGAATCTGTCCGTTATGGCATGGTCTCAACGTTCCATTTTCTCATAACTTCATTTTCTAGCCATTCTAGGGCATCATTCTAACGGTCGGGGCACCTACAACGGTCATATTGTTTCATCATGGCGAATTCCCATTCTATGTGGTTTTTTTGTTCCAGCGAGGTTTAGGACCTGTAAGCCTGCCTCATGCGAAGTCTTATCTGGAACTGCCTGTAGTTTTTCTAATTTGGCTTTCTTCTTACTGAGCTTTTGTGCCTTCTTTCTTGTGATCTGAGTCTCTGAATTCCTCTTTCCATTCTTATTCTTATCTTCTCTTGTTAAGGGGACTTTGCACTGTTGATGTGCTCTTACATATTTTGAGGTTAATTTCCCTTCTCTTACTATTTCCGGGGTGACTATACTTCTTTCTTGTATGGATAGGTTCTTCAATCCTTCATGTGTTCTTTCAATTTTGATAGCTAATTCTCTGGCCCTCTATTGCTTCGACTTATCCTCTTGTTCTTCTATTATTTGCTCTATTTTTATGGCTATGAGGTCCCTTAGTTCTTTCTTTTTATGTTATGTAGTTTCCTCCTCTGCTTTCCTTCTGATCTAATCCTTCTCAATCCAATTCTTACCTAATAAAAGTGGAAAAGGGGCGTTCTCCTCAAAAAACCTAATAACTTCAAAGTCCTCTTCTGTCAATGTTTCATGAGAAATCATAGGTATATTAGTAACTCTTCCACATACGGTTATCATCTTTCCTTTAAACAAGCCTATCCTTCCCAATGAAGGTACCATAGCAGGCTTTCCCAAAATTTTCCAAGTGCTTCTTGGCATAATATTCACGTGTGTTTCTTCATCCAATACGCAGTCTATGTCGAAGTCTTCTATTCTTGTAACTATGCGTTGTTTTTCTTTCAATATATCTGGTAAATTGATGTCTTTATGATCATCCATTACTTATTTTAACTATACTAACATAGTCTGAGCTTTCTCTGATTCTTTCTCTTTATGATTCCCCAACATGTGCTTAGCCTCTTGACTTTCTTCAGATTTTTCTTGTCTCATGTTCATCTTTTCAACTTTAGCAATCATCCTTGGGAAATCCTCAACCTCATGACCAATAGCTTTACAACAAAGAAAAATAGGACTTGTACATGGGAATTCCTTAGAATTCCAACAAAAACTCAAATATTTTAAACAACAGGTGTGCAAATGGAACAAAGAGGTCTTTGGGAACATTTTCCAAGAGAGGAAATTATTGGAACAAAAACTAGAGAACCTCCAGGCACAATTCATTCAAGTAGGATACAAAATCACCCAGCAACAAGAGGAAAGTGAACTCAAAAGGAAACTAGAAGAAAGACACAAGAAAGAAGAGATCATGTGGAGACAGAAATCTCGAGTTCAATGACACAACGAAGGAGAGAATAACACCAAATTATTCCATCGTTCTATGATCCACATACACCTTATCAATCACATCATGAAGATGGATGACTCTCAAGGCAACACCCTATTAACTAATCAGGAAATAACGCATGAGCTTACAGACTTCTACAAGGATCTCCTCTTAGAACCCCAGGTGGACTGCACCTCAGCAATAGAGCGGGTGATCCAAAACATCCCAACTATAATCACCTAGGAACGAAATGAGGCTCTCATGACACCAATAATGCAAGCAGAAGTGGATCAAGATATTCAGGAGTTACCCACAAGAAAGGCTCCAGGTCCAGATGGTTTCACAATAGACTTCTTTCACTCCTGCTGGCCAATGTTAAGGGAGGAAGTGTGGTAGTTGGTGGAGGAATCACGCAGCTCATGCAAAGTTCTTCCTTCTCTAAATGCCACTTTCCTCACCCTAATGCCCAAAGAAGAAAGAGTCACCAACCTGAGGAACTTCATACCAATATCTCTTTGCAATGTGATCTACAAAATCATTTCCAAGGTCGTAGCTCTAAGACTCAAGCCTATACTACCCTTCATCATCTCCAAGGAGCAATCAGGACATGTAGAGGGAAGGAAAATCATGGATAGTGTCATTCTTGTCCATGAAATCATTCAGTCGCTCAAAAGCACTCGCACTCCAGTTATTCTTCTAAAACTTGACCTTTCAAAATCTTTTGACAAATTAAGCTGGCATTATACGAAAGCGCTCCTTTCAGCTTTCGGTTTCAACATGGATTGGGTCTCCTGGATAATGAATCTCATTTCCTCAACCTTATTCTCAATCCTCATTAATGGTGTCCCCTCTCAACCCTTCTCCCCCTCAAGAGGGATAAGGCAAGGTGACCCTCTCTTCCCTTTTATTTTTTTCATAATGGCTAAAGGACTAGGACGCTACATCAAGGCCTCAATTTGAAATGGATCCCTCCAAGGCCTCCCTCTTCACGGATTACAACCAGCAGCCTCCCATATCCAATTTTTCAATGAAACACTACTAATGAATACCCCCACCGCGCAAGAAGCAATCAAACTAAGCTCCATCCTCTCTGATTTCAACAAAGCCTTTGGCACCACCTTTAATCTGGCCAAATCGCAGATCTTCTTTTTCAATACTCTTGTGGAAATTCAACATCACTTTTCTCAAATTCTAAATACCATTGTCTGCACTCTACCCTCTTGCTACCTGGGACTCCCTCTTTCTGACTCAGCAGCCAGAAACATCTCCTAGGACTCTCTCCTACTTTCCATCACCAACCGTCTCAGCAACTAGACCTTTCACTCCCTCAACCTTCCAGCCAAAATCGTCCTTTTAAAGTCAATCCTCCAATCCATCCTAGCTTACTTCTTCTCACCCCTAGCTGCCCCTCAATCAGTCATAAAGAAAATAAGGAATCTACAAAGAAACCTCCTATGTAATGGACACAACCCGAACAAAAAATGGGCCTTAGTCAACTGGGACAAAGTCTACAAGCCTAAATGTTTAGGTGGTCTGGGCCTCTAGGACCCTGGTAAATTAAATAGCACCATGGGAGCAAGAATTTGGTGGAGATGGCTCAAAACTCCAACATAACTCCAGAAAAAACTCTGGAAATGCAAGTATGCCCCAAATACGCACCAAAGTCAACTTATAAGAATGTGGGGGCAAATTCAGGGCTCCAACATCTAGAATGTGGCCTGTAAATATTGACCACTCATATAGGAACATGCTTTCTGGGAAGTTCGCAATGGTCATAATGCCCTATTCTAGATGGATTCCTGGCAGCAAATGCCACCCCTACGACTGGAAGAAAATATACAAACCTATGAAAATCACATTCAAGATCTTTCCACTCTCAAAGTAGCAGATATGTGAACAGAAACCCCCAGCGGCTCTCCCTGGTGAAGCTGGAAATCAACTCCTCGGGAACTTCAAGTGGAAATGAATTATGACCTGCAGCACTAGATACAAGCTACAACCCAAAGACGAATCAGGAAAATTACAGACCCAGGAATTCTCATATGGGGATACACACCTCATGGAAGCTTCACTCCCAAGGAGGGCTACACTCTTCATGAGAATTTCCATAACCTTCAGAAAGACAGCATCTGGACAACAATATGGAAATCAAAACTCTAGCCCAAAATATCTACTTTCCTCTGGCATCTCCTACAGAAAAAGATCTTAACCTGAGACAATCTCCAAAAACGAGGTTTCATTGGCCCCTCGGTCTGCCATCTCTATCATCTCCAGGCTGAAACCATGGAGCAACTCCTAAATAATTGTCTACTCGGTGAGAACATCTGGAACCAGGCTACTCAGTTCATGAGAAGAACCAAACGAGTCAAAAATAGCATCATAAGCACCATCAAGGATTAAGGCTTCAGTCCCTTCAAAATTCCTATCTTGAACAGAACCTGGCAACTCTTACCAGGCTTCATAGTGTGGCAATTATGGAAAGAGAGGAACAGAAGAAACTTTCATTCCTAGCCTTCTCCTCCTACCCTCCTCTGGAATACAATCCTCCAGCATCTCCAGGAAACTCTTCAACTTCATTCATGGATCAAGGAATACTTCCCCATTAACCCAGGTGATCTCTCGATCCTCAACTCCTAAGGATTCTCGTTTTCACACTCCACCCCTCCTCAGCAGCCCCCACTTTTTTCAAAATCCCTCAGTCCCTCTAAGTGGTCCCCCCCCCCGCAAGGCTTCCATAAGGTCAATTTTGATGGAGCATCAAAAGGCAATCCAAGACACTCAGGCTATGGAGTGGTCATAAGAAACAGCCTGGGCCAAATTCAAAGTCTCACTATAGGAAGTCTCACTATAGGAAGGCTCCACTTTTATTCACAAAAAAATAAAAATAAAATTATATATTATAACTATATATAATTGATGTATATTATAATAATTAATATATTATATATTTAATTATAAAATATTAATATATTATAATTTATATATTATATATTTAATAATTAATATATTATATGATAGGGTTTAATGTGTTAATAATCACCTAACCTAGACCTTCAATATACACCCCCTAAACTTCTAAATGATCGACCCATAACCCATAACCCTTCTAAAGACGCAATGTGATTTATTCCCATTGCTCTGCATGTCAAAGTGAAGAAATTCAACCAAGCGCGGGTAAACGGCAGGAGTAACTATGACTCTCTTAATGTATCTAGATGCCTCGTCATCTAATTAGTGACGCACATGAATGGATCATTAACAAGATTCCCCATTGTCCTTGGCTACTATATTCTAGAGAAACCACATCCAAGGGAATGGGCATGGCAGAATTAGCCGAGAAAGAACACCATGTTGAGCTTGACTCTAGTTCTAACCCATTCATAGTTTGGAAAAATTAGGGCATAGTTTTGGAAAGTTAGACCATAACATTTTCCATTGGGATTCAAATTGATGGTGGAAACAAGTGATTGTGTGAGTCAAATTTGAGTCCAAAAACCCTCCCATATCATTAAGGCATGTGAATAGTACTCTATCTACGATCATGATGGTATAAAAATGAATGAGCTTCTCTTGGTTTCAAGAAAAATTTATCCTCTGCTGAACAAGGACAACCACGTGAAGGTGGAAGATCATATGGCCCCTCCCCTCCCCTCCCCTCCCCCTCACATCACTGTCAATTCCCCAATACCCAATCTATAAAATAGAAAATAATCGAAAGCAACCTAGTAAGATTCATGCATAG
>JASDQU010211237.1:7017-21789 GCA_032191745.1 Picea mariana | reverse complement strand
GTCTTCACAAGTCATGAAATCCCAATCACCGAAACCCGAAAATGGCGTGAGGTGTGAATGAGATTAAGGAAAGCTGGGACTTGATTGTGACCGTTGATCATCCCAAAAAAAGATCTGGACTATTGATCTTGGCTGAAGGTCACTGCCGTCCATCAGAGGGACACGTGGTTGTCGGTCGACGTTTTGGCATTTCGGAATCCGGGAAACCAAAGGGCAAGAAACCTTGCCTTCGCAAATCATGAAATCCCGATACCCGAACTCCGAACGTGCTTGGTAATAGAAAAGAGAAGTCCCGAAGGAATCTAGACCGTCCATCAAAGGAGACGTGTGGTGAGCGGTCAGAGTTTAGGGAAAAGTCCTGAAATCCCATGGACCGTTGGATCCACACTCTTAAGAGATGTCGATCTCTTACACGAATTTCCATAACAGAATTTGAAGATTTGAATGGAAAATATTCTTGGATTCATTGCATTTCGAACTCCTGAATACCGAAACCCCAGAAGGATCCATACCATTGAATCATGGGAGGCTTACGACCGTCGATCTCCCTTTGGAGGGAAAATTTGGAGACCTCAGAATTTTTGGGGATTTGGATGGGGAAAGGTATAAGTCATGCATCATAATTCCCTAAATCGTGAAAAGTCGATAAGTGTTTTGTTGGCTTAAGCATGTCGACATGGAGCAGGGTCATGTGGACAAGACCCCAAGCAGGAAACTTGCCACTCACTAGCTTCGGGGTTTGCAGAGTTGAAAGACTCGACGTTCTGGTAGCACTGAATTGTGAAGTGTGAAGAGATGCCATACTGGTTCGGCCCGTAGTCATGACCCACAACCACATGGAGGTGAACACATGATGAACTAGATGACACTAGGCCCCCATGAGTACTTCGGGGATTTTGATCCTCGAAGAATCGACGAAAATTTTGATTTTCATAGTGGGTGTGTTACAAATTGTTGCATTAAATGAGAAGAGAGTAGAGGAACATATAGAACACCTTCTAGTGGTGAGAGAGTATGCATACGTCTTCCCTGAGGACTTACCTGGGATGTCACCGGAGAAGGAATTGGAATTTACCATCGACCTAAACCTGAAATTGAACTGATGGAAAGAAGGCCTTATCCGATGTTTAGCCCTAACTTACATGAGTTGAAAGTGCAACTGGAGGATTTGTTGGACCTAGGACTTACGTCCAAGTGTGTTTCCTTGGACTGCTCCTGTTAATTTCATACAAAGGAAGGATGGGTTGTGGATACCCTACTTGACTATCATCGGGTGTTCCTTGACGACATTTTGATTTACTCTCGGACGATGGAGGAACATGCCAAGCACTTTCACATGGTACTATAGTGTCTACGAGAGAAAAAATTGTATGGGAAATTGTTTAAATGCTCGTTTTATCAATCAAGAATTCACTATTTAGGGCATGTCATCTCTGGCGAAGGTATCACCATGGATCCAACAAAGGTTGAGGCTATTATGGAATGGCCTGCACCGACGAATGTCCCTGAAGTGCGTAGTTTAATGGGTTTAGTGGGATACTATCGACGGTTCGTCAAGTGTTTTTCAAAGATAGAAAATATGATCATGGAATTGCAGAAGCAGAACAAGAAGTTTGTTTGGACTGATAAATGCACGAAATCATTTCAGAGGCTCAAAGAATTGTTGAAAACAACACCGATACTAAAGGTCCCTGACATGGACATGAACTTCTTGATATGCATTGATGCATCCAAGGAAGGCTTAGGCAGACTCTTGATGTAAGACAGTCGAGTGATCGCTTACATCTCAATAAATTTGAGAAGGCATGAGGAGATATATGTGATGCATGATTTGGAGTTGTTAGACATTGTATACGCCTTGAGAGTTATGAAGTAGGAGATCGAGTCTTATTGCTAGTGAAACTACATAAGAGTTTGATCAAGTTTGTAAAGGGTGCTAAAATCTCTCCTATGATCATGGGACCCTTAGATATTTTGGAAAAGAAGGAGTCTGTGGCCTATCGACTAGCCTTGCTTGATTCTTTGAGGCGTATACATGATGTTTTTCATGTATCTTTTTGAGACATTATGTTAGTGATCCTACACATGTTATTGATATGCGTACCATGCAGGTATCAGACTAGGGTTCTCTTATGGAGGATCCAATCCACATCTTATACCATCACATTCGACAACTATGACATCAAAAAGTAGATCAAGTTAAGGTCCAGTGGGACAACTATAGTCTGCACTCGGCGACCTGGGAGGACACATATGATATGTGTTAGCAGTTTCCATTTTGTTTTGGTAGCTAGACCTATGATATTCTGATACATTTTATTTTGGCACTTATATACTGTGAAACTTCAAGAAAAAGTTTAAAACAAGAGGGGGTGTATGTAACATCCCTCTCTTGCACACAATGAGCGAACTTATTCTTTCAGGAGACTTGCGTGCAAGTGATCCGGGTTTTTATTCTATTGCTTGTTGTGATTATGATTATGATATATTGTGGATTCAATGATATGTCATTTTGTTGTATTTACATAGATAGGTGTTGTTGACTGGGTTCTCCTAAGTGTGCAGGACTCTGGACATTGAGGATGCATAGGCATCAATGAAGCCACTTGGACTCTGGATCGAGTCACAGAGTGGACTGTTAGGGTTTGAATGTTGTGGATATGACATATGTACAAATGATTAGATGTTATGATGATTGATTATTATTGCTGACATGATTTGTTGATGGATGCAGGCTGATGACAGCTTGTCGAACAAAATCACATATGGAGTAGAGGGGTCATGGATGACAACCAGATACATTAAAGGAGAGGTGTGGCAACATCCCTATGACAACCTACTAGCACTCCCACCATGGATTGAACTATAAGTTAACAATTACCTAGTTCGAGAAGACCCACGATGTTGTGAGGGTAGACTATGACAGTTTCTCATGATGATTCTAAAGGGTGCGCAATAAGGAAAGGGCCTTATTCCTTAGAGGCCCTTAGTCTCCCATAAGATCACCTGGTGAAGTATTGACTCGAGAGGTTTGACATCTACCAAATTTAGTCAAGAGGCGAGTGGCACCCTTGGAACATGTAGTTCATATTTAAGGGCACGTCACGCAAAGAAAATAGAAAGAGGTGAGCAGAACCCTTGGAGCACATAGTGCATCTTGAAGGGAACATCTTGATTTTAACTAATAAGTTAATAAACCTAGTGCCTAGGAAGCTATGCCTCCTTAGGACCTGGTTGGCCTTAAAATATATGATGGTATGAGTAAAAAATTAATAACTAAAAGTTCCCTTAAAAATTGTTGCCCAACCTAGTGAAATTAAAACCTAGGTCTAAGTAGAACATGTGGATAAAAAAATAATAAATAAACATGCAACAAGAAGGGGTGTAAGAAATTCAAACTTAGTTATTAAAGTAAAAATTATAATGGAGAATTAAATTTATTAAAGGGGTAAATGGTTGTTTTTATCTACACTTGCTAAATTGATTTTTAGTTAAAAAGGAAAAGGGGGAAACTTAAAATAAAAGGAAACTTAAAGAAAAAAGAAAATTTAATGAAAAGGGGAAACTTAAAGAAAAAGTTGGAGGTCTAACTTTGTAAGGAATCTAGCCTTTGGAACTTTCTATTTATGAACTCAACTAGGAATTAAGTAATGCGTAAGTCATTTAAGAATTGTAAGGGAATAATGGGACACTAAGGAGATCTTTTAGGAACTCTTTTAGGTGGGTGAGAGAAATAAGAATAATTAATCAATTAATAAAATTGATTTTTTGGTGCAACTAGGGGATCGGGCAACATGTGTAAGGGGGAGGTTTTTCCTAATTAAATAAATAAAAAGGGGAATCTAATGAGGGTTTGGGAAACTAATGACCAACAAACTCTATAAAAACGATGGTGGAGGAGGAGTATGGATCACATATGGGTTGTGTAAAATTGCACTGCTGAAATTTCATTTTGACTGAACTTTCTCTTATGGGATTTGGGATACCCATCTCGAGTAACAAGTGGTAGCTCGACCTTGCGAGGTGAGTTGGGTGCTAGCATTTTGTGGTATTGTGTGCATGTACCCTTTATAGCTTGGGGGGCTCAAGGGAAGAAGTGTACCCCTAGCATTGGCTTGGAGGTACCAGTGCGGTCACATTGGTCGGCAAGTGAGATCTATATGGAGTGAATGCGCTGGGAGGAAATCCTCACCTCGTCGTCATCGATGAAGGTACACCTATTAAAGTTTTTACTTGTAATAAAATGTAATATGCATTTGTTCATTTTACTATACTTGGAAGACAATTTCATTTCCATGAGCTTTCCTTGAACATGTATCTCCTATCTACATTTTCTTTATTCCTTGATTGCATTATTTTGTTTATTATTCTCCACAGAGAAGGTCTGGATGCAGATTGTGTTTTTATCTCCTGATTCCTTTATCCTATAATTTATTAGTCTGTGCATGAGCAGTTGGCCAGGAGCCGAATTGACTGTCTTTAACTCAGGTGTTAAAGATTTAGATTCAAATGCCCTGCTTTCTTCTGCATGGATAATAAGTGAAGGATAATTACTTTTCCCAATAATTTCCATACAGTGTACTGTGAAAAATTCATCTTCATTAATCTGCGATTATTGTGTTTTTATCTCCTTGTTTTTTTGGCGGAATAACCTTTGTGTCCTTGTAGTTGTGTAAGATGGCCAAGTTGGGATTCTCCTTTAACCCCTAAGATAATAAGCATTCTCTTCATTCAACAAATCACCAACAATTCCTATATTCATTATCTTTTAATTTTTATGAGCTGCATCTCCCTTTCTGGAGTGCAAACTACTATAGTGTTTCCGATAATATTTGAATTATGCTTGTTGAGAATTTTGCCCATGAGTCTAAGTTTTGGTTGATTTATTTTTGAGATTAAGTGCAGTCTGGTGTGTTGAGTAATTCTTATTAAAATATTCTATATTCATAAGTTCTTATTTATTATTGAACATTTATGAAAATATAGAAACAAAAAAGAAAGCCTCACTACTTCTGCTTTGTAAAAATATATATAGATACATTTTATCAAAGGCTCATTTAGAAGTGTATCTCGATGGGTAGAACTATATCGACATTGTCTATTTGCAATTGATTAATTATCATTGTGAATTTGATGTTTAGAAGGTCATTTTCATACTTAACTGTTGTCTGATGTTTATTGGTTACATTTCTTACCTAACTGTTGGTCAAGAAGACCAGGTAATCTCATAATATGAATTGATAAATATTTTTCTGCATTTTTTATAAATCTTTGCATTGTGAATGATAACCCTCTACATTGAATGATAAATCCATGCGTTTTGATTGATAAATCTATGCCTATGTTTTTGATAAATATGGAGGTTTGTGAATGATAAACCTTTGCATTTGAATGATAAATCGCTGCATTTGGATTGATAAATCTCTGCGTGCATTTGGGAATGATAAACCCTTGCGTTTGAATGATAAATCCCTTCTTTTTTGATTGATAAATCACTGTCTGTGTTTGATTGATAAATCCTTGTGTTTTCTTATGATTAATCTTAGTGTCCCCATGCCCAATGAATAGCATTTTGATTTATGTGATGGCCTGTCTAACTGTGATTTTGGGGAACTGTTTCCCAACGTTTTTCCCTCCTTGATTTAATAATTTACTTTGAGTTACTATTTTTAACACGTAGGTTGGATTCATGATGGTAGTCTCTTCTAATGTAGCAGTCTTATTTATTTATTTAATGTATAAGTCTTATTTATGGTTTAAGTCTATTGTACGATTCTTATTTAATGCATTGATTAAATAGTACCAATGGTTGGTTATCAATTCTAGGGTTTATTTAAGGATAAAGGAGATGTAAATGAATGAGTGTAGTTTTTATTTATAACTGTCGATTTAATGTTATTACCATGGTTTATTATTGATTTCAATTATTGATATGATGGTTTTAGATTTAGTTTATTTAAAGGTTTCTAATGATAGACCCCCTAGGAGAATCATATGGTGATTAGACAAAGAGGGTCTTGAGTAATAGTTTATATTAATGAGTGGGAATAAAAATAGAGTTCACAAGATCAACTAATTTATATTAAATTGTTGTCTTAACTTTAAAAGTCTCCATGATTTTAGTGTAATATAATGTTCATTGACTTATTAATGTTATAATGTTAAATTAGAGCTTGATTTAAAATGGAATTACAACGACCGCCTTATTGTGTAATTGTTGTTTTTAAACGTTCTTGATGTAATTTGGAGTCTCAGGCATCACAATGAAATGATTTTATTGTCTTTGTTATCCTCACAACATAGGAAGTATTGAATGAATGTCCATAGAAATAGGTGAATGGAATTAGGTTGCCTAAGTATTATAAAATTATTGGCGAATATATTTAATTTGGCATATCTTTATGATAATGTTTTTTTTAAAGCTACTTACTATTGTCGGAAGGAATTGTAGATGGGAATTGCGTCAATCAATTGTTTTATGACATGTGTAATTTAATAATGTAGAATGTTTCGTAGGTAGTAATTGCGTCAATTAACTGATGTATGTTATGTAGTATAATTTCATGTCGCACCATGAATACTTGATAATTAATATTGATGGTTGATCATTGCTTATCTTTTCACTTTAGTTTATTTGATGTATGGAACTGCATCAATAATTATGAAATTTTATGTTGATCATGTGTCGATAAAGCATGGAAGAATGCAACTGAGTTCATAAAACTTGCCAAAATTATGAGGACCTGACATAACCATCGGCCAAGACTAAAGTGCCCCACTATCCTGACATTTTTCTGTTTGTCTATGAATTTCTTCATGTGGAGGATACAAAAAGAATGTCTTATGTTTACCTCCTTGATATTTATTCACAAATAAGGTGAAAACAACCTTACCATTCTCTGGAAACTTTTCAAAATATGAACATTCCATCCAATATGCAATACTATCATAATGTGTGCAATTACCAACATAGGATTGTTCGAAATAATTCACAAACGACAAATATTCCTAATGAGAATAAAGTATTATATTATCATGGAAAGAATCATGTAAAAAGGTAAGATCAAGATGGTGAGAACTTATCGTGGTTTTTGATTGGAAAAGAAGTGTCCCATTCTCTTGAAACTTATCATTGAGATTGAATTCTTTGACATTAACTACTTGAGACGAAATAAATGGAAAAATCAACATATTTGAATAATCATCATTGATATTAGTGTTTGGTTGATTGTAATTTTCAATCTCAAAAACTGATTATGGAAAAATTCATATTCTTCTTTAAACACAAATTTTGATGGATCAATGGAAGACACAATTGGATACCATTTTAAATCATTCCTTAATTCCCCCATAGATAACTGATTAGAATAAGAAGTAATATGATCATGAATGGAAATTTTCTCCTCTTTATATTCTATGCAAAAAACATCATTAATTTGTACCTAATTATATAGTGCAAGATTCATTCCAAAGTGATCTGGATTACATGATTGCATAGCATGATGATCAATAATATCAGGGTATAAGGAATAATATGTAGAAGAATTGAGGAGATGAAATGCATCTCTTGAAATGATAGGTATATGTGTTTCAAATTGTGGTTTTGTTCCCTCTCCTTGAATAAACGAACCGTCTCTCATCATATGTTTTTTTAAAGAAAACAAGATATTTTCCAAGACCAAATCATGTTCATCATAAAAGGGTGAATGTGAGATAAAATTACCATAATTAGATGATTCATTACTAGTTTGACCAATGTTGTGTCATCTCTTACTAATTTATATTGAACATGTTCACACAAGTGAGGGGAAGTTTTACTGACAACAATATTACCAAATTCACATTCCATCTCTTTTACTTCAGAAACAATTGTAATATCTTGGAGAGTTTGACCATGGTCTCCTTTTGAATTCAATGTTCCTTCCTCATTAAAAAATACATTGTTGGCAAACAAATATCAGAAGCAACAATTGTATCTTGTAAAATGTCATGCTACTCCTGATCTACCAAAATGAAGGAAGTTGACAAAAGATGTGGTGCTTTAATGACTTCAATATCATCATGAAATTTTAAACCATCTTAAGATTGGGTATTAGTGCTCAATTCATATTGGTTAACCATTAATCGATGTTGCTTGTCTGAGAGAGAAATGAGATATTGAAACCATTCATCAATAAGAGGACTTTCTTTCAGAGGGAATCTAGTACAAACATGTATGAACCTAATTGCAAAATCCTTGAATGATTCATCATTTTCTTTCGTTAATAAATTTAATTCTTCACCCAATTCATCATAATCATAATTTCTAAAATCTGATAGAAACTTAATTAAAAACTCGGACCAATAATGGATAGAATTAGCTCGAAAGGAATCAAACCAATATTTAACCCGTCCTAGAAAAGTGAGGGAAAACAACCTACATATGAGATTGAGATCAATGATATTATTCTTTAAGAACTTATAACAAAATTTAGAAATATGGTCTACTGTAGATGTGTTCCATTCACCTTCAAAGGTGAGTTCTGAAAAGAGATCAACTGTCTTGTTGAGAATGACTAGTAATGAGACATTGAAATCATGTTCCAACACAGTGATTTGGGAAGGAGCCATGAAAAAATAAGAAATTGAAGAAATTGACTCCAAATAGTTAGCTTGTCATCTAATCTGCCTTCTAGTGCATTATAAGATGACACATAAGAAAAATTTATAAATATGGAATTATGATAGACTAAGGGGTGAAACATTTAATCATTAAAGCTACCTCGACCCTCTGTCTAGCGTCATTTGTTGACAGACATGTATGGCACACCGTAAACTGGAAGGGAATAGTCTAGTCCGAGGTTGTCTAAATAATCCAAGTCGTTTGGAATAACTACCCCTGATGGGTTTAATGACTTCGCTAGACAATAAAGGGATCTAATCTAAAGTACTAAAATAAAATAAATAAATATGCATTAACGAAGATGTACTATATACATTCACTATTCTCACTTTTATATACAACATATACAAATAAACAGGTGCAAGATTTATAGAAACCTTGTAAACTAGTTTGTACAAGAGAACTGAATCTCAGGAAAAATTAAATAGATCTAAAACATACTACTAATCTAATTTTAACCTTGAAACTAAAAAAATAAAATAAAAATGAATGTAAATAATAATGTTTTAACTTAAATAAACAAATTATTTAAGGTTAAATGTTAATTTACATTCACAAAATATAAATCAAAACAAATAGAAAATAATTAACCTATAACTAGCCAGTATTTAAAGAGAACTTTTGGTTGTGCCTTCCTGTATAACACTGCTCCAACAACATGTCTGCTAAGAGAAATCTATAGCAGAAGGTTGTATAATTCTAATATTGTGACAGTGTCAGGATACAAATCACTTGAACTGTCAATTTACATCTTATTTAAAATGCAGAAAGAACAACTTTCAAATCATGATTCTTAGTGAAGATATAATAGACTAATCGATAATAAGAAAAATCTCAATTGAACAATTATATCTTTACAAATCTCAATTACATGAATAAACTCAATATAATACAATATTTGTATCAAAATAATACAATCACCAAGATCAAGATAATTGGGATAATAGATTGTTAAAGATTGACAAAATTAATACATAATTGATAGCAATTAACCATGTATTGATAAAATAGACTAAATATAATTTAAATCAATGCATAATCAATTACTCAAAGAATATGAAGATATTATAATGAAAGAAAAACAATTTTAATCACATGACAAAAGCCATTAAGCAATCTGGAATTTCATATTCTTCTTAGAAAATACTGGTCCAATCTCCCAAAATTCCAACCATCTGTTACTCATTTTGAAAAGAAAAAGTTTACAAAATAAATAATATACAAAAAAGAAAGGATAAAATCCTCCTCTTAATTTCTTGGATCTCTGTAGGCTCTGAACTTCCTCATATATTTATGCAATGAATGAACCGTCTAGGTGTCACTAACAATTTTCACCACCTCAAATTTCCCTCGTAAAGAAACAAAAATATCTTTCAAATCACACATTGTTTTGGGAAAAATCTCACTACTAAACTAAATGGGTCCATTCTGCAAATGGGTTTTCAATCGTTTCTCCAGATTCCTCATGGTTTGGCCGCAATGAGTCCCACAAAATTGTCTGTCTGTTCTTGAACGCATTTCCAAATCTTATCTGTTGTTGCTCATAAATTATTTGCAACAATCCAATGTTATTTTTGGATCAATTATCTTGAATGTATTTAGATAATAAAATCAAGCCATGATCATATCCATACCAAATATCCCATAATAGAAGTTTTGGTAGACTTTAACGCCTATACCATTTAATTAGTTCTGATACAATGAAATGTGATATTTAATTAACTAAGCGTTATCTAATTGTTAGACTTGGTAGATAATGGTTGAATTTTTGGTTTGTGAATTTCATTTTACCTTTGCAAACGATTTTACTAATAGTAAATATCCGACCAGAATATCCCATTCAAATCCAAATAATTTCTCATTCGAAACTTGTTAGGATGGAGTTTGGCAATCAATCTTTCTGCATTTTATCATTGTGAAGATATATTAGTTGATCATCGTCTTGTAAAGTATCCACTTCTTTAATGAACCCTATCGTCACACTTTGCATGCGCAAAGACTCTTCCTTGAGTCTTAATTCAACTCATTTCTTTAGTTGAGAATAGTATCGCTTGAATTAAGGTGGTAAATTTAAATCAAATGCGTTGACCCTTCTTGTAAAAGGAAGTGCTCTATTATTTAAATTTTTACCAGAATATTACTCATTCTGGTAAAAATATTCTTGTAAATTTTTACCAGAATATTGATTGAAAGGTTAATGCACTAGTTGAAAGTAGTGACATCGATGATGTCCTTAATTTTATATTAAATTTAAATATGATCAATTATCCAAGCAAGCCTTTACTCTTTAAATTAGTTTTATCTTATACAATGGATGATAATGTAATCCCCTTTATACATTGTTTATATATTATTGTCTTGAGTTCAACACCATTATTGAGTGATAGTTGGTTAATTGAGATTAATTAAATTTATGTGTATACACTTAACAAATGTCATTAATAAAGGGATTGTATCCAATCTTTGGGGTAAAAAAAATAAGGGGAAACAAGTTTTTATTTCCAATTGTGCATAATGAGGAGGAAAAACTTATGGAAAAACTCAATTTTATTACTCCACTAGAACACAATTTTTTTAAGAAAAATGATTGTATGGAATGCAAGTTTTAAACTCATTTTCCTTTCGTAAGTGTCATGATATATAGTTTAAGTTTTAATTCTGTTATATGACAAGTCATGTAATTGGTATTTAGTTCCATTACTATCACATCATATGACTGAAGTGATAAGGAAGTATTAAATAAAGTAAATAAATAATGTGTTGGATGACGCGTTGGTTGTATACTTAGTGAATTATACATTGATATGAAAATAAATATTTAATAGTTTAACACTGGGTCATTATATGATAATAGATTTAGTTTATATAGAGTTTTCTTATCATAGTCCCCATATATGATTGATATGATGAATAGATAATAAAAGTATTAAGTAATATTGTTGAATGGAATAATGATGATTAGAATGAATTCTCTATCTGATACTAATATTGTACTTATGATCTTGTGGTTTTTATTAATATTTATGTATTATTCTCTTACTCAAACTTACACTGAATATTGCTTGAAAGATTGATTACGAAAATTATTTTATTCTATTGTAATAGGAAGAATTGATGTTTAAGTATGGTTGATTAATCTAGTCTTGAATTTCGGCTTATGATTGGATTAATGGGATTTAGATACCTCCTTGTTCCTAAGAATAATCGCCAGTCCTGAGACCTTAAGTGGTCAAAATCAATCGAATGAATCCTAGAATTGATTGTTGATTATGTTTCCTGGATGTCCTAACCTTGCAAGATAGGTTGGGTAGGTAGTTTCCTTATGTTATCTTTATGTGACATGGATGATTGAATGATAGTGATGTTTCTTTTAGTCGTTTGTGATGAAAATTGATTGTGTAGTTATTAATATATGTTGTGACACATGTCACTATTCGTAACATTGTTTTTAAAAAAATAAAAAATTACCTCTTTTGTACTCACTATTTGTTGTCGTAACGGAGGGTTCGTTACATATGGTATCAGAGTGGGTTCAACCCTGCAACTTTGGACCAATATGCCTTCAACTTTGTTAAAAAAATGATTAAAAATATATCGCTAATTAAAAAATTGAAAATTGTCCATGTAGGTAATCATGGTTAGGAGGTAGATGACGTGGTGTTGGAGGAAGAGGAAGAGATGTGACGCCTCCAATAGCATCCACATCAGAGGGGTCTAACCCCCAAGGAGAAGAACAAATCACTGAACAAGAATAGGTTGTTGTGGGAGATGTGGTAGGTATGATGAGATCCTTTCAGAGGATGTCAGAGGCTCTAATTAACCGACTAGATCGAGATGAAGGAAAAGCGTTTGTACCCAATGAGGGTTCAAAATGAACTCCTACTAGTAGTTTTATCATACAAGGAGAAATCGAGAAGGTTAAGTTTCCCGAGTTCATGGGTGCCATGAACGGCTCTGCCACTGAGGCATGGTTGGAGAACATGGTGATGTGCTTCACACTTCGTGACTACACCTCCAACATGAATTTCCACATGGTGGTATTTCAACTAAACGGGAGTTCTCTTCAATGGTGGAAGATGCTCCTACCTTAACTGAACATGGTCGTCGAAGATGTGACATGGGAGTTGTTCGAGGAACGGTTCCAGGAGACGTACTTGTCCAAGGAATTCATTGAGCACCAACTTAATGAGTTCAATACCTTACGAAAGGGTGGTCATACAATTCCAGAGTATGAGGACATATTCATGGAACTGCTTAGATATGCCCCATTTATGAAAACAGAGAAGTTGAAGGTCAACAAGTTTGCATTTGGACTTAACTTCAACATTCATGCAAAGGTAAGGATTCTAATGCCTTAGGCATTGCACGATGTAGTTCAAAAGGCCTGCATAGTTGAGGAAGAGATAAACAATGGGGTTCAAGGAAGGACTCCTTATAGACCGACTAGACATACGACATCGTGGGCACAACAACATCAGACACTAGCTAGACTAACTTCAAGGCATCGAGATACGTCTAGAAGACCTATGCTCACAACACTATGATGATAGAATCCTCAACAGAGGACTCCTTATAGAGTACCATCGCATCAACAATAGCATTGCCCACAACATCAACAATTTAGGCCTATTCAGTAGAACAAACCAATATCATAGACTACCGAGCCAACAACTTATACTTCGGGGACTAGGAGTATTGGATCAAAGACTAGATGTTGGACATGTGGAGAGACACATTACCAATGATACTATGTGATTGAGAAGGCTAGAGAGGATGGATCATTAGGACCCACTATAGTTGGAGACTTGGGCAAGGATCATAAGATTCATGCAATGGTGAATAACCATTAGGCTGAGCACCAGTCCACTATTCTCGAGACATCAGGTACAATCAATGACCAAAATTTTAGTATTTTGATAGATCCATGTGCTACAAAGAGATTTATCTCTAGTGCAACGCTAAATAGAATTAAGGTAAGGGAAGCCGAGCAGGATGAGTTCAGATATGTAGAAATGGCTCCGGGTGCCAAACAAAAGGTCGGAGGAAAGGTTACGGACTATAGTATCAACCTGGGATATTTTGTATTGAAGGCCAACCTATATGTCATGATTTTAGGATATTATGACATAGTGATTGGTATGGACTGGTTGGAATCGCATGATGCGATACTCAACTGTAATATGAAATGGTTAAGTTTGATAGATGATTTGGGACAGAGTAGAGTGATTATAGAAAGGAACCAAGGGGTGTCCTTGAGGTTCATTTATTCCCTACAACTACAGAATAGCATGCACAAGGGATTTCAGTTATATGAAATCTTAGAGCTAAATGAAAAGGGTGAGGCAAAAGGATTAGAAAACCTTCATGTATTACAAGAGTTTGCAGATGTGCTTCTAGAAGAGTTACTAGGTTTACTGCCTGAACGAAAGTTGGAGTTTACAATAGAATTGAATCCTGGAACTGAAACTATAGTGAGAATGCCATATCGGATGTCAGCACCTAAATTACAGGAGTTGAAAATAAAATTGAAGGAATTATTGGACTTGGGACTCATACATGCAAGTGTGTCACCTTGGGATGTGCCAATTATTTTTGTAAGAAATAAGGATGGATCATGGAGACTTTGTATTGACTACCGTCAATTGAAAAAAATGACGATCAAGAACCAATATCTGTTTCCAAGAATAGATGATTTGATTGATCAGATGAAAGGCACAACGGTGTTTTCAAAGATTGAATTGAGATCAGGATATCACCAGTTACAAATTAAAGAGGAAGATATCCCTAATACTGCGTTTAAGACGAGATTCAAACACTATGAGTTTACAGTTTTATCGTTTCGAATGAAAGACAACTCAGGAGTATTCATGAGATTGATGAATGGGGTGATCCACAAATACTTGGACAAGTTTGTTCAAGTATTTATTAATGACATACTGATTTATTCTCAGATGAAAGAAGAACGTGATGAACATTTAAGATTAGTATTGTTATCCACCAGGTTGCACAAGCTGGATTTCCTGAAAGAGCCACCAAAGAATGAGCAGGCAATGCTCATACATGCAAAATTTAGTGATTCAGCAGGCCCTGAAAAGACCCCTTTTTCCATA
>JASDQU010211236.1:0-17080 GCA_032191745.1 Picea mariana | reverse complement strand
CCATAGTGATAATAGTGGAGGCCATTCAATGTAAGGTGGACTAGGTCCACTATATTATTAAATAAGGCCCACTATGATAGTTAGATATAATAAATGGGTAGTTAGATATAATAAATGTAAGAGGACTTCTTAGAAGGTTCTACTTCTAGAAGATTCCTCCTCTAGAATGTTCTTAAGTGATGGTAGAACTATATAAAGAGGTTCAAGCAATGTAATGGGACATGAAGTGAATTATTGTATTTAGAGAGGTAACTCAATAGGAGGATTCCTCCTCGAAGAGGCAAGTGAACAAGAGAGGATCCCTTCCATAATAGGATCCATTGTATGGTGTTTCCTTACCTCAAGGGTTTGGTAATAATAAAGTGTAGGTTCTTCTAGCTTGCTCTGTGGATCTATTGTGTATTTAGTATTTGTGGTGATTATATTTTCATATCTATTTAGGTACTTAACAATTGGTATCATAGCATTTTCCTTGGCAGACATTGTGGACAAATATTTTTTATTTTTGCAGATTTGTTTTTTCAGAGAAGAAAAAAGAGGGTAGCAACATTCCATAAATTTTCGGTATATTTTTGTGAAAACATTGTAGAAAGAGGTTGTAGATATTAGTTCCTCTCAAAACAAAACCCAAGTTAAAAAACAAATCATCTGAAATGGAGTCCAGGAAGTCAAGATATTGAAGTTTTAAAATCTGCAATTTTTAAGGGTTTTTTCCACGGACGGCGGCACGATTTTTATTTTTTATTTTTGTAGAAGATGGAGGCCGAATATGCCCAAAAAAATTACAATTATGAGTTTCTCTCACAATTTCACCCAATTTAAAGAAAAAAATCAGCCAGAACGGAGGCCGGGAAGTGAAGTTATGAGCATTTTAAATTCAACATTTTTTTAAGGTTTTCCAAAAAAAACCGTGATTTTCTATCGTAACTTATTGGTCTATTTTTTGGGTTTTTTCATGACAGATGAGGGACCGAAGAGTTCATAGGGTGCTCAGATGGCTATTTCTTCTCAAACCCTCAAAGAAATTCTACAAATTACTGAATCATTCAAATCCCAATTGTATGACACATTGGATGGTAGATTGCATGTCCTTACAAATGGTCTCAATTATAGTTTTTGTAGTATTCATGATTCATTGGATAGCATGCAGGAGAGATTTATTATGGTGGGCATCATTGATGAATATAATCAAGAAATATATACTTGGTATGATTTTGGGGCCGATTGTGATGATTGGTATATGGATAGTTGTCATTTCTGAGATGACAAGCACTTTCATATTTTATTTGATGAATCTAATCCACCTTCTGTAGAGAGAATTAATGTGACAAATAGAGACCCAATTATTATTACTAGTGTCCATCCTGCATATTCTACAGTGGTATTATTCCTTCCAGATTCTGCTACGACCTTTTTCCACTATGTGGATGGATCTTCTTATTTGGATCCACATGACATGTGTCAATCTTTGGAGAATCATTTTGAGTTGGTTATTGGGTTCCAAAATCTTCCACGGGGATTTCACATGAGCACTTGGACATGGGACTCAGGCTTACAATGGTGGTTGGAATACTTCAACATGGTGGCTTTCCTTTCTACATGGGACCTTGGTTCTCCAATATTCTTTAGTATTATGGTCCACAATTATCCATGGGACCCTGGTATATGGTTGTACATCAAGTGTTGAGGACAACACTTTCAAAAGGGGGATAGAATGTTAGGTAGCTAGAGAGGTAGTAGTGGGGGCGCAGAGGGACCATAGTGATAATAGTGGAGACCATTCAATGTAATATGTACTAGGTCCACTATATTATTAAATAAGACTCACTATGGTAGTTAGATATAATAAATGGGTAGTTAGATATAATAAATGTAAGAGGACTTCTTAGAAGGTTCTACTTCTAGAAGATTCCTCCTCTATAATGTTCTTAGGTGATGGTAGCACTATATAAAGAGGTTCAAGCAATGTAACGAGACATGAAGAGAATTATTGTATTTGGAGTGGTAGCTCAATAGGAGGATGCCCCCTCGAAGAGGCAAGTGAACATGAGAGGACCCCTTCCATAATATGATGTGTTGTATGGTGTTTCCCTACCTCAAGGGTTTGGTAATAAGAAAGTGTGGGTTCTTCTATATTGCTCTGTGGATCTATTGTGTATTCAGTATTTGTGGTGATTATATTTCTAGATCTATTTAGGTACTTAATAGCCCCTAACTTCTCATGATCCTGGTCATAAACCAAAATGAAATCTTCTTTAGCGAAGATGTGAGGATGAACATTTTTTTCATACTGGGATTTAATATGCTTCTTATAAGTCTCATTAGCCAACCTAGCTTCTTGAAAATGCTCATCAAGACCAACCAAATAAATGAGATGGTATTTCTCTACAGAGGTATTAGGAAAAAGTTATATGGCTAACTTCAATGAATGTATTTTGCATTCAATCATTAGAACTGCCTCCACTCCATGAACAAGTTATAAATGTGTAAAACCAATGGAAGTTTTAATTAAAGTTCAGTAGGCCCAAAATGATGAGAAAAGTATCATATTCTAGTTGGTATTATTCTTTCCCACCATCCTATGCATCGTATTCTTGAAAAATTTACTAACGACTTCGACTTGACCATTAGACCGAAGATAGTAAGGATATGAGTTTCCATGATGAAAACCCAACTTGGATGCTAACTCAATCATCATTTCATTATGAAAATGTGACCCATGATTAGTAATGATTATTATAAGCATGTCAAACCTAGTGATAATTTGGTTGAAAATGAAATTTTTCATTGTGGTATCATCATTGGAAGAAGTAGACATAGCCTCATCCCACTTGGTGAAGTAGTGAACAACCACAATGATGTAGGTGTGACCATTATCCAAAGTAGTCTTGCATGTGAAAAATTCTATCTCCCATGTTGTGAAGGGGATAATAGTAACCATGGGGTGTAATGGAGCAAGATGAGAAAACATTTTTCAAGTAAATACTTGAAAAGGGTGACACTTTTGAATTGCATTAATGCAATCTTTAAAGATGGATCTCCATAAGTATCTTGTGCACAAAATTTTATGGGATGTGGCTATTCTAGAAAAGTGAGTGCCGCATGCTCTAGCATAGCAATCATTCAATGCCTTCTCATAATCTTCATGGACTAAACACCAACACAAAACTAAGTCCACAATACAATGATGTGGAGTATCTCCAATGATGAGATAACTCTTGGCTTGATGGAGAATATGGCAACGTTCATCTTTGGATAACTGAGAGTAAACTATTGGGTATGAATATATATCAAGATGTATTTGTACTATGGATATGAAGAGTCAATGGGGAATAAACACTCATCTGGAAAGGACTCATTGACCATAGTTTCCTCAATGTCTCTAGGAAGTTCAAACATCAACTCTGTGAAAGATGAATACTTCTTGGATTTCGAAGTGATAAGAACCAAATCAAACTCATGTAAGATGACTATCCATTTCAAATATTTTCCCTCAATGATCTGACAAGTAAAAATCAAGGAACATTTTAGGGGCTAAATTTCACCCATGGGATAATTTCCCATGCTTCTTCCCAAAAACCAATTCTCCAATTTCCATTTTTTATAAAAATGATTCGCCCAARTTATATAGGATAAAATTATTTCACCTTAAAAATCACCAAAATTTTATAGAAACTAGATAAAATCCTTAGAAATTTGAATATTTTTACAAAATATTCACCAAGCATTTTACAATTTCATATTAAGTACTAGTAAGATTCACATAGGTTTCTTCATTTTCATATGATTTTCCATYCTTAAAATTATCCTTGGTAAAAATGTGATGGATTTGGTTGGAGTCTACTAGAAAATTAGTTTTACGAAGAAGAATATAATGTATGACATGATGGACAACATGAGCCTCTACCAAAGATAACTTCTCAACATGCAAACAACGCAATTTGGGGCTGACAAGACCCTTACTAAGATATAAATCACATTTTCAATCTATGAACTATCCTATTGGACAAAAGCCATACCAATGGTGGACTCAAATGCAACAAGCTAAAGAAAAAGGTATTTATTGTATTGTAGAAGACTCAACATTGGGGCTGGCATCAAGAATTTATTCAAAGCTTCAAAAGAGTATTATGATTGGTCATCCCATATAAAATGTACACCCTTCTTTAAAAGGTACATGAACTCTTTTGCAATATCTACATAATTTGATATGAATTGTCACATAAATTTTTTCTTTCATTGCAAACTTTCAAGTTTTCCAATGGTATGCAAGGGAGGAAACTAACTATCACCTCAACCTTAAAAGGATAAACCATGATCCCAAACGTAGACACAATGAAACCAAGCAATCTCCTAGATATCACACAAAATATGCACTTATGTGGATTAAACAAATATTATAATACCAACATCTGGTGAATACAACATGAAGATGAGATGGATGATAAACACAACTCTGGGATCAAGTGGCTAAATCATACAAATATGCTTCAACAATGTGTTTGATGTCATGAAAAGCATATGAAATGGCTCGCTAGAATGTGACTCCAACACTTTTAAGACCAAATGACATATTAAAATAGGAAAAAGTACCCCAAGGATAGATAAGCGCCATCTTATGATGGTCTTCCTTCTTCATCTCAATCTGATTATAGCCAAAAAAAACATCCACGAAGGAAAATATTTCATTGTCGGCACATTCATAGATGATCTGATCAATAAATGGGATAAGATAATTATCCTTGGGAAATATTTATTAATATCCCTAAAATTAATAAAGACTCAAATGGTACCTTGTTTCTTAGCAACTAGAATGGTATTAGAAACCAATCCATTGAAGGAACCAAGTAAATGAAACCAACACGAAGCAATTTTTCAACCTCTACTTTGAGGGTAGCTACCTTATTTAAATTTACTAGACATAGCTTCTATCAAATAATATTAGCACCATCATGTATTTTGATTTCATGTTCAATAGTACAAGGATCAATGTCATGCATCTCCTCATTGGACCAAGTGAAAATGTCATGAAACTCGTTTAAAAGGGAAATATAAAGTTCAATTTCATCAAGAGAACAATCTAGACCAATCAATATGATTTATATGACACCTAGCTTCATTGAGATATCGATGGGAATTGTTTTTGAAATATTTTCCAAAATCCATTCCACATACACATTGTGTGTTAGGATGGGGCATTGGTACCACTCGATATCATTAGATGAAACTAGGATATGTGTCCCAACTTCTAAGTTATCCGATTCAGGAAGGAAAAATGATTTATGATACTTATCTTCCCATGGTATTTTGGACCCAATCATGGCTTCAAGGATAAACTCATTAGAAGGAATCCCAACATCTAATAAATCATGCGAAGTGGGAGGGTTGATGTCGTAGATGGGTGAAGTGAACTAATCATATTCCATATAAGGATGGAAATTTTGATCATCTTCCATAGATGTTGATTGGATAGCCTGATAGGAAATCTCAATCACACTTAACGACATAGTCAATCATAATGAATTGATCTCTAAATGACGAGGCACTACCCAAGGGTCTTGATTAATAGGGAATATGTTAGAAGAGATCAAGTATTGAAGCTGATGATATAATATAGAAAAAGATGTTGAGGACAAACCTTGTAATTCAATAGTACCCATTGAAATCATACATATAGGAGATGTGTTTAACAAATCATAACAGTGGAGGGAGAGTGAATGTGCTCATCAAAGATGAATCTTTGAACATCCCAACACTGACACTATTGAAAACACTCTTGAAATCACCGATGAAGGGAATATTCATTCTGACATTGGTTCAAGAATCAGGCATATAGTATTTAAATTGATCTATGGTAACCACTTTAACTTTATGAGGAAAGCAAAGGGCTCTAAATACCAATGACACAACTACCATCATCGCATAAAACCAACTACACCCTAAAAGAAAATTATAGTCCAAAGGAGTGTCAACTACTTCAAACTCAATCGAAATAATGTTTACACCTAAATCTACAAGAAATGTGGTGATGATTCCATGTGGCTTAAAAGCATGACCATCAAATACTTTCAACATGGTAGAAAATGGAAAAATATCTACAGAACCCAAGACTGTCCAACAAGACAAATAAATAATGTAGGTAGAGGCTCCTTCATCAACGACACATTGAAATATGTTTGTTCCATGCAAAGATACTTGGATTTGGAAATAAATATGGTGGGGAAGCATAGGCCTAACCTCTTCAAGGTCAAATGTAATCAAGTGAGTGTTTGAGGTATCAACTCTGTCAATTGCAGTTAACAATGCTTTGTGTTTCACATGATAGCTATGAAGGACCTCTGGGTAGAAATAGCACATATATCATGAGCCAAATCCTCAACAATACTATAATTGAGAGTGACTCGAGAATTTCGTTAGTGTATAAAACTGTGTAAGACACCTTTTGGGGTGCAAAGCACTATATTGTTAGATGGATTCTCTATTTGCAAAGAGCCACGTAGATTGGATGAAGATAGATCCTTATTGGTAGGACCACTCTCAGAACTATCATAATTATGATCTCTCATCTATATATGAACATCCTATTCACACATGTAAATGTTAGCATTTGTGGTATTTCCCATTTGCAAGGGTCCACCCTCTATGCCCCCTTACAGAGGTGAAGGGTTTGTTTTAACCATTTGTTGATACTATGGGGGAAAAGGATTAGGAAGTGGGTTGCTACTGAGATTCTGATCTAGGTGGATCATATCAAAATTCGATAGAGTTAAAGTATTCAAAATGAAAAGTAAATCTTACAAATTGGAAGATCTTGTCAGTAGCTTTCTGGTGACGTTCGTTTTGGGAAAAACGGCCTCCAGATGACAAAGATATTAGCAGTGGAAGTTTCGTCAAAGTTGGTGAAAAATGGTTAGAAATGGTTAAGAAATGTAATTTGGGGCTATGGGAATTGAACCCAAGACCTTGTGAAAAGGCCACCATGACCCCATGGTTTGGAAAAAAAAGGGGTGATCAAGGGCCTAGCCCTTGACCTTGCCAACACCAAGGCACCCCCTTGGTATTTAAATGTTAGATCAAAAAACCAACCATATAATGCGCCAACCATATGTAAAACCCAAAACACATATGTTATAATGCGCCAACCATATGATGCGCCCAAAACATATGTTATAACTATATTCCAAAAACCATATGCATATAATATATATATATATATATACACACCATATGTATTAACACAAAATCACGCCATAACCAAAGTTCAAATCACATGTAAAGCTTATGTGGTGGGAGGAAAAGCCCGCGGGTTCGACCCCGGGACTTCTGCCCTCCTTAACAACCATAGCTACCAATGTGCCACCGTCATGGGAGGTGGAAAAAAGTGGCAAAGAAAATTTAAAAAGTGTGAGATTTGGGGGATTTCGGAGGGCGCATGGCTCATAGCGCATGCCTCCCCAAAACCATTGTTTTTTTTATTATTTAAATGAGGCATGGGCACGAATCCCGAGAAGGTGTGGCAGTTTGGATGCAGACAAAGACAAGCACATAGATTGAGGTGGTTCTGCACAGTGACTGAAGTGAATTTTCACGCAGACCAAGGTGGTTGTGCAAGCAGATCGAGGTGATTCTAGACTGGCACGCATCCCGAGGCCATACGGACTATACAATCAGAGGCAAATTTTTGGAATTGTGCCAAGAAGGGCATTCAGAGTCCAGTTTCTGAAATATATCGAGTTTATACTCAAAAGTATCTGTTTTTGGCAAGGATTCTAGATCCAGCTTCAGTTTTTGCATTCAGACATCCAGATAGAAAAGTGCTCACAGAATCTTCTAGATACATGGAAAGGTATCCATGTTCATACTTAAAAGTCTCAGAATTTCATCTTACATCTTTTGTTGAAGTCTGTTACTGTATATGACAGACAGAAATCAAAAGTCACTTTGTAAGCATTTAAATACTTAATCTATCGGCCTTACCATTTGGAAAGTGGCCCGGAGATGTAGCCAGGGGGTCTGGTGAACTCCATTACCAATTCTTGTTCATAGATGGTTTGCTTACATGTTTATGTGCTCATGTGCTTGATGGATGTTTTTTAATTTTTCATTACAAATATGGTTAACAATTAAAAATTCACATGCAAATAATGGTTAAAAGATCTTGAATTTTAGATCAAGTTAAATTTCAGATCAGATTCCCATTGGGATAAGTATCGATGAATCTCATCCATCTGAGGACACTTATGAGTAGGATGATAACCAATGCAAATATTTTAAGGAAATTTCATTTTTTTTCTTCTCACTAGTGCCTCCTGCATTAACGTTAATATCAAGGGAATGTTGAAAAGTCAACAAGAAATATGTGTCTAATTTATTTTTCCCTTAAATAAATTGGACAATAAATATTAATCTATTATTTCATTCATAACTGAGTGAGTTGGATTTGTAACAGAATTATAAGTTTAGTTAAGTGAGTTAAGATCAGTTGTACTAGTTGTAACTAAACATGCACTAGTGAGAGTTCAGTTAATCAGTGAACTCACATGCAACTGAATATTCGTCATGGTTAACTGCATGCATGCAAATCCATTGGAGATCCAGTTGAGATAACAGGTGAAATGGATAGTTGGCTATCAGTTGTGATTTGATCACACATGCAGTGGATATGCTTATGAGCATGTGCAAACTAGGCAATAAGTAATTCATTGTGAGAATTCGAATTGCAGAGATTGTGCAGAGGAGGCAGACTGTCTGGACACGGAAATTGGCACATGTATTTGTTGATTTGTGTATGACAGTGTGAGACGATTGTATTGTACTGAGAGCTCTTGGATTAGAGTTTTGTATGAGATTATTTCATGATTCATGATATACATAATATATGATAGTGAGGTTTTTAGCTTTACTCTTTCCCAGTAAAACTTCTATGTTGTGTGTTATTGATATTTCACTTTGTGCATTGTGGTTGTGATCGTGGTTTAATTGCTTCCACAATAATAATAGTAGAAGTGATTTTGTATTTAACAAGTGGTGGAAATTGTTAGATCGGGAGAATCACAGGAATACATTAATTTGTATCGAAATTTCTACAGGGAAGTCCCTTGCCCAAGAGTAAAATTTTTATTGTTATTCTTCTTCTTTACTCTAGGTTGTTTATCATTCCTCGGATTTGCTGATTGGACTGAGTGAACATTGGATGTTTGGGTAGGGACTATGGAATTTTGTGATATTGTCTCAATCATAGGTTGATTATGAGATATGGTCATCTTCAACATCTAACCCGCTAACTAGCGAGTGGAAGAATGGGAAATAGAACCAATCACACCATTGACATGTGGTATTGGAGTAGGTTTAGGAGGATCTATTAATGAATGAGGAGGGTGGGGTATCATCTCATATAAAGTGGAAAATTGAGAATAGATGAGATCTAGTTGTTGAGTGTGTAATATAACTTTCTCTTTAGTTAGGGATTCTGATATCATCACATCCTTGGTGATATTGGAAAAATGGACTTAACAAACCAATCTACTAGAAATTGGTCCAGAATTTTGGCTCTAATGAGTCTATGCCACTGTCTCCATTCATGGATGTGATCTGAAATATGAGTAATGGTACTCTAATGTAAGGATGTCAAGAGTTATGTTCCAGTTTCATAATGGATAAGAAATTGAAAATGGGTTAAGAATTCCATCGCTAAAGATGAAAAATCATTAAATAGATCACATTGAAACTCAATGTACCACTTAGTGGTGTTGCAATTCAGGGTGCATTGGAAAGGATGCAATTAACACTCTCATCCACAATGGAGTTAGATGAACACCATAGGTGGAACATCATGACATGGGTAGAAGGATATTCTCTAGATAATTTGTCAAACTTAAGAATGTCCTATGGAAATTTAGTCAACATAACCAATCATCGTGGGTGATGTTGAATGGGGTCATTTTTCAACCAAGATAAATCAAGTAAGTTCAAGGTATCCAAGAATGGAAACCCAGTTTTGGAAAAATAATTATGGTGGATAAATGGAGAGCCTTCTAGACCGATGGAATTCATAGATCCCCCAACCCAACTACCCCTAAGAATAGGAATAGTGTTGGTTGCGGAGACAACCTCGTGAGGTCTAAAGGTTTACCCACCTTTATAAGCAAGGGGATTTCACCCACCTTTATAAGAAAAAGGTCTGAAGGTTCTATCAAAGGGGGATTGAAATTAAGTGGAAGATTTTCATCAATGACTTAAATCTCCAAGTGTTAAACCTACTCTAAAAATGAGGAATGAGCCATTACAACTGTGTGTGTTGTTCAACGTGGACAACTTTCACCTGATGGTTGGTGTTCCCTCTATCTCAAGAGGAAACCATCATTGTCTAAGCGAGCGTTGAGTATGTTGGCAAACCATTGTGAAAGATGTGATTCAATGAAGGAGAACTCAAACTAAGTCTAACTAGACACAAGTCAACATAGATCACACCCTAAGAATCTAAAAGCTCCAACAAACAAGCAACTGATGATCAAAAGGGCCTTCCAAAAATAATTCTAGGATGATGGGGGCCCATGACCAATTAATGAAGGTGAAAGGGACTATTATGGTAACCCTCATACAACAATCACCTAAGGTGAAAGTACCCTCATGAATATGGTTCCCTCCAAGGGAGATGAAACATATATTATGTGTCTGTATCAAGTATCACAAGCACTTCCCACTTGCATTCACCCGTGTGATACCTAGGAAATGAGACTAAGTTTTCCACTTCACAATTGACAACCAGGGGGAACAATCATGAATCAAGTCTATGCATATGGGAAAGGAATACAAGACAAATTACTCATCCCAAATCTCTAAATAAAAGTGGTGTGACCGTGAGGACTTTCCACTTCAATCCAAAACCCCCATACATGCAATATCCCACCAAACAAGTAAAGAGGGGACAATCTCTCCACTTGCGTAGCATGACCATAGTATTTGAAATGTGTTAAATGTGCTTTCCTAGCAAGTGCTCCTTACAACTAATGGATTGATCACCCTTTATTCTATTCCTAGTTCAGTTATATTGCCTTACATAATTTACTCTCCAACCCTACACCAAGGCCCTAGAAATTAGGCTAAATATGTTTTCTATAAACAAAAATCTAATTATTTTTAAGATTACATTTCTTTTAGTGTTTGTTATTTAATCAAAGGTATGGAATGAACTTCAATGGTGTTTTTGACTCTTTAAATTTACTGAACTTATAAAGGAAATAAGATAAAAATGCAATATGCAAATTTCCTTTTACTTTCAATGAATACTATAGAATTGGAAGAGATTAAGAGGTTCATATTTTCAAACTTTTGAATAATGCAACAAACTCACCAAAACAAAACTACCAAATAGGTTTTTCAAGAATATATAGATTTGTAAAACAAACCAACTTCTACACACAACTTTGCTAAAAATAAAAAAATCCTAAAATGATATTAAAAAAGAAATGTGATTCATTTTAACCATTTTTATTTCAAATGAGTTAAAATGCAAAAATTAAGATGCATAGACGTGTAAAGAAAAAAAACCTAATTTTTCCAAGCAATTACAAACTCGATCAAACATGATTATGCATAGAAAACTCTGAAAAATTCCACCTACGGGAGATGGCCACACTTGTCTATGTAGTAATAAGTAGCCAAATGGGGATGTCTGCAAGTTTTTGTTCTGCAACAAGCGATCATGGTCTATGGCCACACCTTTTATAAAGGAATGTTATGACCCAAGGGGGGGCATATATATGGCTAAATGTATATGAAATGACCCAAAGGGGGGGCATATATGGGCCTAAATGTACATGTAATGTGTAAAGACATATGTAATAGGGTCGACCTAGTGATAAAGGGGCCTCAAGTGCAAGTGTGAATAGCTATATATAAGAGATCATGTATTCATTATTAGGTGGAATTGGAAGTATGAAAGGTATTTGATTATTTGGAGGGGAACCCCCTCCAAATAACCAAATACCTTTCATACTTCCCAATTCCCCCTAATAATGAATACATGATCTCTTATATATAGCTATTCACACTTGCACTTGAGGCCCCTTTATCACTAGGTCGACCCTATTACATATGTCTTTACACATTACATGTACATTTAGGCCCATATATGCCCCCCCTTGGGGTCATATCATAAAAAACTATTGGATGAAATCAATCCTATGGAATGGTTGAGGTTGGTAAAAGAATATAATATGACTCCTACGAAGGCAATAGATTATTTTTTTGATAAATCTTGGAAGTGGTGGATGAATGTTAGGATCCAAATACTCAAAATATCATAAAATAACAAAAGTACACACCATGTACAAAATGTCAACATGGAGCACAACTCCAATATAGATAAGTTACACAATAACTCCTTAAAGAATAGGGGAACCCCCTCCAAATAACCAAATACCTTTCATACTTCCCAATTCCCCCTAATAATGAATACATGATCTCTTATATATAGTTATTCACACTTGCACATGAGGCCCTTTTATCACTAGGCCGACCCTATTACATATGTATTTACACATTACATATACATTTAGGCCCATATATGCCCCCCCTTGGGGTCATATCATATACATTTCACCATATATATGCCCCCCTTGGGTCATAACAAGGAAACACTAAGTCAATTGCAGTTGTCTCCAACAACAACCATGAGTGTAGAGAAAAACAATAAAAATAAAAATAAAAACCACCCGCAAATCAATCAAGAAAGCCTGCATGCATTTAAGATTAAACTGTGCACACTGCAAGGTCCAAACCATCTTCCTAGGATGAAATAAGCAAGGACAAACACCCATTGAGAACTAATGAAAGAAATCCAATTTATTTCCCTAGTGGAGCTACCAATTTTGTTATAAGGACAACTACTCAAGGAATAAGGAATCAAACCCTCAATGAGTAGGTGAGGTTCAATGATGGATAGGGGGATAGATAATGTGTCTTAATCTCCTAAGTGTAAAATTCATGTTAAAAGTAAATCGAAAGGAAAGAAGGAAAAACCATGATCTTGGATGGTTGTCTAAAGTATCTAGTAAGTTTTTCTTGATCTCACTCTAGCTCCAATGCTTCACCAAACAACCTACACAATCAACCAACAAGAAACAAATTCCTCACTCCTCATCAAACAACTAAAATAGCTTACATGCATAAAGAAAGTCTTAATATGATTTCCGAAGAAAACTAGAACAACACAAAACTTCATTAAAGATGCTTAAAAGATCAATAAATTAGAGAGATTTTTTTGGGGGGGAAGAAGATAGATCTATATTGATTTAAAAAGAGTTACAACTATAATGATACATTGAGATTCATTGTTGTACCCCCGGCTCTAATACAAAGTCTTCCTCCTTAGCCACAAGTCTACCTCCATCAACTAGCATGATACATGAATTGTATGTGGTGAGATGGCCAATTGAATGGCTAAATGAGATCTCACCTAATCTCTTATCATACTATGAAAACTAATTCCCAGCTCTGAACAATGGTAAACTAACAACCAAGAATCCTCACTAAAATTATCCATCATAAGGACACTTGTAATGGAATCTATTCCATTAGCATAGGTTCTCTTACTTATAAATTATTAAGGAGAGAATAAGAATGTATATCATGCACATGGAAGAAAGGAAAATTTTAGGAGTCAAATTTCACCCAAGGGTGAAATTAGGGGCTTTGAAATTTTCAATTAGTAAATTTTTTGTAAATAAGGGGTTTCCTTTTGTTAACCCACAATTTTGTTTTATAAAATTCTCTGAAAATTACTTAGCCCGTCGATATTTATGGGTTGGAGAAAATAAAAACCATTTTAACTCTCTGAAATTCAAGTTGAAACCTTCATTTTCCCCCAATTTATAGGAATGGACGTTTCTCTGAGTTATTTCTCCCTTTATCCCTTTTGTAAATTGAGGTTACAGTTGCATTCACTCCCAATTTGTGGTTTGAAGGTGTTTTTTACTCAAAGATCGTGGATTATAATTTATGGGAAATGATGCCATGATTCATCGCTATATAATGCCTACCCATGGATTACTAAGAATCAAACAACCCACCCACCTAAAATTTGAAGATGCATGCCTGAGATGGTTTGAAATTTTAAAATGAGAATTTGGAGAATCAAGATTAAGAGTTGATTTGTAGCCCCCTCTTCATCAACTATTTGTATTTGTTGCAACCAAAGGTACCACAAACTCCATCCCAACTCATACTGGCCTTCCAGCGCTTCTTGGTAGTTCTCATCTCCATAGGATTGTCAAGTTATGTCTTTAGTTGATTAGGGGTCAAGAGGGCACAATGTTCATTAGTAAGTGAGCTAGGGTTTAGTTAGTCAATGTAGTTAATATGTTAAACCATGGAGAATATGATATATATATTCAATATGGTCAACATAGGGAACCACTTTCAACAAATGTCAACAACAGTTGATATGGCTAATAATGGTTAAGGGTTATTAAGATATTAAGATTGGTGGGTTAGGGGGTACTTGTTTAAGTCAGTAACGGGTTAGCTCATTGATCATGGGTAGGTGGCTAGCTATGGAAGGTGTTTGATATTGATTGATAATTGGAATTAGTCAATATGATTCAATATGGATTAGGGGGTTATGGGTTAAGCCTTACTAGTCAACCATAGTCAATGATGATAAACCATGATTGAATATTTTCTACAATGGTCAATAAGGTCAACTACACTCAACAATGGTCCATATAATCAATGAAGGAGATTCATAGTTGATCAATTATTTTGGTCACTAGGTTAGGAAGCATGTGGGTGCTTAAATTATCAGGCCCTGTGATTAATAGATTAGTAGACTTTAAGTGGGCACAACGCTAGTGGGAAATAATGCTAGGGGTTGGTGGCTTAATAAGATTAATGTGTCGAACCATGGTGAATAAGGTCCATATATATCCAATAAGTTAAAAAAAGGTAAAAATTAGGAAATGATGGTTGATATGCTTGATGATGGTCAAGGGTTATTTAGTTACTAAGATTAATGAGTCATGGGGTTAGTTGATTAGGTGGTTAGTGGGTTATTTCATAGGTCAAAGGTAAGTGGGTAGTTGTAGTAGGTATGGATATTTCACTACTTATGCATCCAATATAAGAGAAATATATAAACATACAATAGGAAATACTCTTGAACAATAGAAATTGAGATCATATAAAAAACCATTTATCCCACATATATCTAAATAAAAATGCATGAAGATGTTCTAAAACTTCTACACAACAAAAAATACCCTTAAGGTAGGCCTCCAACATACAATAACAATACAAGAATGATTTAAGACATTCCTTCCTCTTACATTCAATAAATATTTATAGAGATTGTTACTCTCTCTAGAAGATTCTAACTATGAGTATTTACATTAAACCTAGTTTCCACTAGATGAGGATATGTCCTTGCCTATTTAATGATTAAATTATGACTATAGATAAGAAAAAATTCCATATTTTTAATAACAATATATATATGGGGCCATAGGTACATAATAATTTCAATATGGGATAGAGTCATGGGTTAGTGGGTTACTAGATAAACTATGGTCAATGATGGTCAACCATTATCTACTATGATCCACTATCGTCAATAAGGTTGATTGTAGTCAACGATGATTAGTATGGTCAATGAGAGTGGAGGGTTGATGGGTTAGTGATGTATCTAGGTCATGAAGTTTATGGTTGATGTGATTTTCAGTGTATTTGGTTAAAGGATTAATAGAATATAAGTTGGCACAATATTAGTGGGAGAGTGGGATAGGGGTCAGTGGGCCAGCATGATAAAAATGGTGAACCATAGTGAATATGGTCTCTATAGTCAATATGTTCAACATTTAGGTAAACCAATGATGGTAAAAAACAAATTGATATGGTTGATGGTGGTCAAGGTTATTTAGTTACTAATTTTAGTGGGTTGTGGGGTTAGTGGATTAGTGTTAGTTTTTATTCATATGAGATATGAGAGATATTCGATATATTATTACAATAATGAGTGTTCCATATATAGGGAACATAATGTGACCATCCATGAAAGGATGCGTCCCTTGAATAATCAATAACTATTTACTATTATCATTTACTTATTATATACTATATTTAATAATCAATAATAATTATATTATTAATTATTATCTTTAGAGAATGTCTTTTTGATGTTGTCCAAACATCAACACTCCCTCTCAACGAGGGAGACATTCTGAAACATCCCACTCTTGTCTTTGAAGTATACAAACATCACCCTAGACTCATGACACTTGTCTGTCAATCTTGGGAGACATCTCTCTCTCACCTGAACCGAGGAGAAACTCCTTCTGCGGCTCTCCCTCTAAGCCAATTAACTCTCTCTAAGATTAGGCTTACTTTGGGTCTACATGTAACATCATATAGCATATTGTGTATTTATTAGTCCTTGTCAAGTCACATGACTAGGACAAAGAACACAACAAGATATTTCACCACAGGCACACACCTATGAGTGAATGTCGACTTGATGCTAACTGACACATAGAAATCACTTCAAGCACCTTGAGTCCATATTATTCCTTGTCATGATCAAGGACTACATATGGGCCTATTTATCACAAGTGCACCTTTGTGATAAATGTATCCTATCTCCCTTGGTCTGCAGCCCAATGTAGGAGAATTTCTGCCCGATGTTGAAACATCAACACTCCCTCTTAGCTAGGGAGGTATCTTTCCATAGTAGTACACAACTACTGTTCAGAGACATGCAGTCTCTGCCAGTGGTAAAAAACCACCATAGTAGTAAAATATTTGTCACACATGACACTCCCAGGTGGACTTCTAGAGGCTACTCCCTCTAGGAACACTTAGGGTCAACTCCCCATAGTGTGAGACATCAAGGGTCAACTCCCTTGACATGTCCTCATGTTCTCTGAACATGGGACGATGGGATATAAGCCCAAATGCACTTATTCCTTCTCGAATGTGTGTCCTCACAGATCAATTCAACTCAATTCACAGAGGAGTACGATCTGAAAATAGTTTGTCACACATGGCACTCCATGTGGACTTCTAGAGGCTACACCCTCTAGAAACA
>JASDQU010211230.1:1353-17212 GCA_032191745.1 Picea mariana | reverse complement strand
ATCAATTGGTTTCCACTTGGACATCTATCATTCTCATCAAGGGCATCATATCAATGATCCATCTTTATCAATTGGTTTCCACTTGGACATCTATCATTCTCATCAATGCATATACATTGTTCATCAATCAATCAATGACATCAATCAAACCAAACCATTTTCATCAATGGCATATGATCCAACAATATCCCAAATAATCAAACCATTTGCATCAATGACAACATGATCCAACAATAGGGTCATCCTCTTTGAATAACTTTTAGGATTTAATTTTGTCCAAATTTGACATGTGTCATCTTCTCCTTAGACGTGGGTCATCCAAATATGTGGATCATGCCTTGAACCATTTGTTGTGACTTATAAATCCCTTTTAACATGTATTAAATTCCCTTTTAAGGAGGATTCTTGAAATTCTTGGGGTGTCCAAACCAAGTGCACACACATCCATCGCAGACCAAGACAAACAATTCGGGAAGGCATGATACTCAATTTGAATGAGGAGATGTGAGTCTTCATATATGGAGAAGTTGGGGTTCCTTGGGCGCACTTCGTGCCAAGGAATGAATTCACCCAAAGATAGCTTATGCCACAAGTTAATATGTTGGCTTGATATAGATGTGGGTATAAGGTGGTTTCTCCACCAAACAAAGTAATGTGTGCTCCACCAAAACGATGGGATGACTAGGGGGGCTGGTTGAATGCTTCCATGGATAAGGTGTCTGATCCAAACAAATGGAAGGTAAACTTGAAATGGGCGAGCTCAACCACCTTGGGCACTTGACATGCTAAGGGGAGATGAACAAGGTGTTATGTGACAAATGCTTAGCCAAATGATTGGTTGACAATCAATCATGGGCATGACTTGGGTTCCCAAATGAAAACAATGATTCAGCTAGATGAAGGAGGGTGCGCTTGAGTAAGTTGACCGACTCACCCGAGGTACGTGCACCCCTTAGACAAATTCGGTCGAAGAGTTATGAATACGAGTTTCCAAAGGTCGTGTCATCTCCAAGGTAAAGGGACACGCCAGTTGAGAGAGTTGGACACCTATTTATACCAAGGAGGAGATAAAATGAAGGGGAATCATGGAGAGAAATACAAGTGATCAGGTATCATCCAAGTGAAGTGGTACGTACATGTCTCACGATCTGATACAAAGGCATCAAGTATCTTAGGGATGAATCATGAAGGAGAAGAGTTTGTTTAGTTTTGTGTTTGTGGTAACGAAGAAGGTTGCAAGGCGACATAAGTAATTTTATTGTGTTTCGCACGAGTTGTGTAAACTTGAGCGGAATCTCCTTGTGATTGTATCTTCAACGTGGCACAAGTTTAAGACTCGAAACACTTCTTATTTTGTAATAATAATTTGGGTATTAGGCCAGTTTGGATTCCCACTTGCATTTCATTGTTACTATGTATGAGTGCACTCTTTACTTGTTGAATTTTCCAAGTATAATAAGTAAACACACATTGTTAAGTAATAAACAAAATGAAGAGTAAGGCATAGTATGGGCCAAGTAAAATGGTGTGGCCTTTCTGTCGAGTTTAACAACCATGATGTCACAAGTTGCTGGGAACATTTGATGATTCTTCCATCCAACCGAAGGTTCTCCAATGGCATGACAAGTGGTATCAGAGCATACAAACTTATCTCACATTAGGGAAGATTGTGTAGAGTCGGTTGGTGAATGATTTGACAAGGTATCATCATTGTGATAGGTAGTTTCATGGTCCTTTTCCATTTGCATGGTTCAGTGAGTCATATGTAGTAGTGGAGAAGAGAAGGGAACAAAGAATTTGTAGGTTTGTAGCAAGAGCTAAAGTGAGACATATCTTGGTAAAATTTTGATCGCAGACTATCAAGACAAAAGGCTAGGGAAACCTGGCAGAAGGAGTCAAGTAGAGTTACCGTGGAGTTGGAAAGACTAAGGGGATGCCTCAGAAGTAGTCAGTTTTTTAAATGAAGTTGTATATTTTTGTGAAGGGTTGGTAACGAAATTTGGGGGAAGTCTTGAATCCCATTCTTAGCATATTTTTCATGAATCATGAATATTATTACAAGCTCAGGAATGGTTGGTTCACATGCAAATGATAGATACCGAGAGAGCGCCTAAGACACCCAAGGTGAGGGACCGACTCCATGCCTTAGAGAAAATGATGGAACATATTACATATGCAACATGTTCGCATGGTGATAAGGTCACATGATTGAATATTGATATGGGAAAACTTATTCTTAGGTTTAACGAAAATATTTGGGAGTTCCGAGACATAGTTAATCTATTATCTAGTACTCTGACCGATGACATTCAAGACAAAATTAAGGAAATGGAGGATTCTCTAGCTTTGGTTAACCAGAAAGTGAAATATTAGGAGGACACCATCACATTGCATAAACGAGCCACATCCAATGGGACAATCTCATTTGTTGTGTAGATGTGAATGAATATGAAAGAAACAGAACCATATGATGGAACACACAATGCTAATTTGTTGGGTAATTTATGTTGCGACATGGAGCAGTACTTGGAGCAACTGAATGGAATTCCAGAAGAAGCCAAGGTAAATGTCGCTACTATGTTCTTGACAGGAACTGCAAAATTTTGGTGGAGAAACTCATTTGAATACTTGAAAGCTTGGAGGACCCCCGAAATGATTGAAAATTGGGCACAAATGAAGGCGGCCTTGAAAGAACAGTTTGGTCCAGAAAACAAAGCTTGGGTTGCTACAAACTGGTAGTTGTCTCTCAAGCACATTGGTATTATCCAGACCTATATCAAGGAGTTCACTGGCCTGATGTTGGAGATCAAAGACATGTCAAATGAAGATATAATTTTCCACTTCATGAACAGTTTTCAAACTTGGGTGTAGAGTGAGTTGAGATGCCAAAATGTGTAGACCCTTACGAAACTGATCAATGTGGAAACCAAGTTGTTAGAATTCAAGGGTGAAGCCAAAGTAGGTGAAAACAATGATGAAGTCCAATGTGAGAAGTAGAGCAAGAAGATGAAGGATAATGGAAATACAAAGGCATCCAAATGCAATGAAGATAATCCGAAGTAGGCAGAGTCACAAAAGGAGAAAAATTTGATTTCTTGTTAGATTTGTGCGAAGGAGAATTATTCCAAGAACTGTTAGTTGAAGAAAAAACTGAATGCTTTGAAGAAATTGAACAACCCATCCATGGGTTTGATATAGGTTTTGGGTGTTGTTGTAGAGGAAAAATGGATAGTTACTCAAGACCCCGACATGATGAGGCCCAACTATGTTCAGGTAGAGATCAATGGAAAAATGACTTTGGTTATGGTGGACAATGGCGCTACTCAAAAATTCATGAGATAATATGTTGCAAAATATTTAGGCACAAAATTATTTCAAGGTAGTAAACTTAGGTGAATAGGATATTGTTGGCACAACCAAGAATGTTTCTATGAATATTGGGGAATGGACCGAAAGGGCAATTTTCACCATCATTCCATTAGACGATTACGAATTAGTTATGGGTCAAGAGTTCATGTAGACAGAGAAGGAAGTCCCCATTCCACATGCCAATTGTTTGGCTATTATGTCAGGACCAACTCCATATCTGGTTCCTATAGTAAATGGGAATAAGAGGATGAATATGTCTTTCTTGTGCTTGGTTGACAACCAACATACTTTTTTGGACATTGGTGGATAAGGTGAAGAAAAGTGGCCGAAACAAATAACTCAGAAGATCCAGAGGTCTTGGTAGAACTAGAATGGAATGTCAAAAAGATAGAAGATATATTGGATGATTTCATTCATGGCATGGAGAATTTTGTTGAATTTTATGAAGCAAGTATGTCGAAAGAGCCAGTGGAGACGAGTAAAACGAAGAAGCTAGAGATTGAGGAATGAAAAATGGAATCATTCATTGCACATGTGTGTGATGAGGAAGAAAAAATCCCATGAATGCCAAGAAGGAGGTTGGAATGATCATAGAAACACTTGAAGGGGGTGAATAGCCCTACAATCCATAACTTCAGTGCCTTGTGGAAGAAAGTGAAGGTAGAATCGGTTCCAATGTTCCATTGTTGATGTATTTGACAGAGAATTATGGTGATACTTCGAAGGCCTTGGTGAATTATGATGAGGATGGAAGTGGTGGCTCATTGGGCTGCCCCCTTCCACTCTCACACTAAAAATAGAAGCATTATTTCTCATTGTCACGAATATGACAATGAGCCAACTAGCTAGTGCTTCGCAGGTAGGAACCACAATGACTTACAATGATGTGATAGTTGAGCAGTTGCGAATAGAAACATGTGATTTTTGTGTTGAAGTGATTTCTTTTGGACTTGGTGTGAAGATCGGACTAGATACCCGAGTAGTTAAGGCACAAGGGGATCCAATGCACATTGACAATAGAGGCAACCATAGTAAGAATTAAACAACGATATGTAAAGCATAATCTAGAGTCATGATGGAAGTGGCTAGTATCAAAATAGACAAATCTATGTTGGGGTTGTCAGGATGACAATGACTTGGAGTGAGGTCGGATGTAAGGCTTGGGGCATCCAACCCAAGTGTGCACTCCTCCATCACAAACTAATACGAATGATTCGGGAAGGAAGGATGCTCAGTTCGAATGAGGACACGGGAGTCTTTATATATGAAGAAGTGAGGGTTCCTTGGGCGCACATCATGCCAAGGAATAAATTCACCTAAAGACAAAAATATGAAAATGGACACTAAGATCCCTTTAAATACAATTAAGATAATCAAAATAAAGAGAGGGATAAAGTATGTTGTACCTTGTTTTGAATCTTGTCCTCATTTTATCCAATCTAAAATTGATCTCCAAGTTCCTTAGCACGAAACGATACCTGCAATGCAATGGATAACGAAGAAAAAAATACTTCCTACTCGAACAAGATTAGTTTAAACCAAATTCATCCATATTAGACAAGCATATGCAATAATATACAAACTTGAAGGAAATAGGCCAAGAATATATTAATGAGAACATTAAAAAAACACTTACAATCTATAGATGTAGTTGCAACAACCTCTCCAAGTCCTCCTCATTCAACCCCTTTCTCGAAATATCCATGATCAGAATGAAAATACTTTTGTTGATTATTTTTCTCCTTGTTCACCATGATAATGCCTCCGTTTATAGGATTTGAGAGGCTCATCCACCTTGGTTATATTTGGGATAAGTTGAGGATATGACTCTATCAATTGTGGAACCTCCCTTAGATGCAGCCTAAAGATTAGATTTGATCCAAACCAACTCGAATCACCTTTAGTTGTCCTTAGAGAAAAGGTTCTTCCCATGATTTTCTAAACCAATCGATTCTCCTTCAAAATGGGAAACAAAGCACTGCAACGCTCCCTGCTATATGGATAGAGAGCACTAGCTCTCCCTGCATATGAGCAGGGGAGTGTTGATTTTCCAAAAATTAGTTAAGATGACCAATTCTCAAGGAAAAATAATTTGTTTAGTCTGTCAAATGATGTGTTTTCTCCTTCCAACATATTCTAGACTATGTCTCAATTGTTTTCATGGTGTCGTTCGCAATGCGTCATATGCAAAACGAAAATGTGAAATTTACGACACTTGTGAAAAAAGTACGACACTTGCAACAATGAGAATGCGACATTATCAAAGTGAGGAATTTTGACGTGTAACACCTTGCTACTGAGTTGAACAAATGTGGTTCCATAAGTCATTGGGAACATTGGATGATTCTTCCATCCAACTGAAGGTTCTCCAATGGCCTGACAATTCCCCTCTTTTAGAGGGTAGATTCATGATTTAAGAAACATATTGTCATCCTTTTCAACCATTAAATGCAATTATCCTCATCAAGATACCTCCTCTGACCATATAAGTGCTTATACGACCACATGGCCTCATTCTAAGAAAAGGAATTCCACCGTTGTCCTCTTTCCTTACCACATGTCATGTTATTCGACCTCCTCTAATGTGGGATGTTTTGTTCCTTTAAACTTTGAGTGCATAAAATGGGTCCATAATTTCACTTGTCATCTACATAAGAAAATGTCTTTCTTTTGAGTGTTTGATCATGTCTACAATTCCACATGGAATCTCCTCATGAAAATGGTTTTCTTCCAAATATGTATAAAATGCTCAAAACAATGTATCCTTACCCTAAATACCTCAAAAGGTGAAATATCCCTTCAAATATATGGAAACTCATCCATTAGTCTTATTTCTCACCCCTTATTGTCTTTAAAAATCCCTAGCCACCCCCTTGGAGAGGGAATTCAACCCATTATGATCATTAACCCATTTTCTTACCACATGTTATGCTTTGGATCTCCATAATGTAGGGAATTTTCTCCTTTGGCTATGTTTGACCCTTATCTCACTAGAAATCATGCCTTGGAAAGATCTTCAGGTTAGGTTTTCATATTCTAGGGCTTTCCTCTTGCTCACATGCTCCATCCACTTAGTCTCTATCCATGGCTTCAACCTGGGAACAATTTTGTCCATCAATTATGGAACAAAAGGTAATGTAAGCCATGTAACCATGCCTCAAATGTGTCAAGTGTTCCCAAATGTGATCTCATGATCAAATGTGCATTTGGAAAAGCCTCCATCAAGATATACATACTCCTCCACACCCTTTTTCTTTATTGGATAATGAAAAGTGATCGAGAAGGATAGAAAAATGTGGTTGGCCTCCAAATATCTCCCCACAAACTATAATTGTCATTGAATTCCAAAGTATTCCTATTGTGCGGGTGAGAGAAGAAGGCCCAATAAAATGTAGATTAAGACATGCCTTTTTAGGTGGAAAAAAGAGGTTCAATATATTTCTATGTCCTAATTGAATTCCATAAACCATCCCCTTTAATCAATCTCCATTAAGTTTTGTAGAAAAGACTTACCCAAAGTTTTGAGTGTTCTTCAAACCCCAAATCCCAAAATATTTAGATCTAAATAGTCTCTTCCAATTGATGAGAGCCATTGCATCCTTTTTCTTTATTCCCCTTCATATAAAATTGAAAAACTTATTTCTAATATTCTTCTATATTCATTTGGGAATATATGCTATTGAATTCCAATAAACAAGGGTCGTGTCTAGTACTGATTTGAATAGGTTAGTCTTCCACCCATTGAGAGCCATTTATTACACCATGTCTAGACCCTTTTTTCATTTTTTTTGTATAATCATATGCAATAAATGTAGCCACAATCATTTTCCTTTAATGTAAATCCCATATAAATCTCTCTTAAATGGAATCCATGCAAAAGGGAGTATTTCTTCTAGGGATATTTCTTGCCCATCCAGGATCTCATTAAAGTTCAAAAAATATAGTTGATTGTTAAATTATATGCGTGTCACTTTTATATAAATCCACAATATCTCTTTATATTTATTTGTTTAGCACAAACTTATACTAAGAGGGGGCGGTGAATCATTATAAGACATTCTTTTAATTTTTCAAACATTCATGTAACATAAGAAAAAGATCACATATGAGATCTATTAACTGCAGAACGAGGAACACAATATTTATGTGGAAACCCTTTCAAGAGAAAGACACAAAACTTATATTTATAATTATTTGTAGGCACCAACTTATTGTTACAAATATTTGTAGGTACCAACCTACTGGAGAAACCAATCCCCACCATTACAAATCTTGGTAGGAACCTGCCTACTCTTACAGATCTTCGTAGACACCAATCTACTGGAGACACCAATCCCCACCACTAAACATCAACTTAGCAAGAGACACCAATTTCTTATATATATTCGTAGATACTAATCTATTGGAGACACCAATCCCCATCGCTAAGCACCAACTTAGAAAGAGACACCAATCTTTTATAAATCTTTGTAGACACCAATATACTGGAGAAACCAATCCCCACTGCTAAGCACCAACTTAGTAAGAGACATTTTTATAGTCCAAAATGCCATACCTATGCATACAATACATTGACCCATCCATTTGCATACTTTGCAAAAATTATTGTTGAGGTTTCTGTCCAAAAAACCATTTTTTGGATAGTGTATGTGCCTTGCTGCACTAATATCCCATATACACACATGTTGTGCATGCTAGTTAGTCCACGTACACATGCATGTTTCATGCTAGTTATCCCATGTTTACCTCCAAAACTAACAAAAAATATAAAATTACACGGAATTCGACGGAGTTTACAGGCTATGGAGGGTTTCCTAACCATTTTACCCCTTGTAGACCGTCCCCAAACTGAATAACCATATTTTTCTCATACAAAAAGAGGTCTTGGGGAGTAATTTAAGAACAGGGAAAAGAGAATAAGAAAACTCTGCCAAAATCACTTCCCTTTCTTAGCCCAATATTTGCATCTCATTCTGAGTTTTAGCCTCAACCTTCCCCTCCAACCTTTCTCCTTATGCAACCCTTCCTCCTTCCCTTGGTGATATGTTGGTTGTGAGAAGCTAATGTGGGATTGATGCACTTGGAGCCACAACATAGGAACTCAAACTTGGTTCATGGATCAGTTGCCAACAAAGGTTGTAACACTTTTTATCTTGAAATTGAATAAAAGAGTTTGTCCTTGTCCCAAAACCCTATGTTTACATGCTTTTGTTAATTTGAGCATGTATATCTATGTTTATAATTTTAAAGTAATCATTAGAGATTGTATATGTTGTTGCATTGTATTCCTAACCCCTTGCAAGTCAACTTTGGGAGGAAATATGTGATCTAGGATGAGACAACAAGCGAAACAGGTCTACACCAACCGTAGGGACTGAAGCTGCACTCATTAACTCTCCTTTTCCTTTCTCTTTCATCACTTAGTTTACATGGTTTTGGGGTAGATTAAGGGTAGATATATCTTTTAAGGTATTTATCGCTCTGCCTATTCCTTAGACCCAATTTAGGGGGATTTTCCCCATAGCATAAATCAATCTCTCATAAATATTCGTAGACACCAATCCCCACCACTAAGAACTAAATTAACAAGAGACACCAATCTCTAAGCTGCACCAACCTTCACTGAGTCTTCTTGTTATTTATTCCTTCATGAGGTTTGATCATTGATTCTTCCTTTACCAGGTCTAGTCACTACTTCTACCTTCACCAGGTATGCTCACTACTTCTTCCTTTACCAGGTCTGACCAAAATTTGAATTTCCAAATCGAAACTTTCCCACAACTTGTTTTTTTGAGCCTCTTCCCAAGAATGAACTTGTAAAACATGCCATGTAACCAATATTACAAACATTATTCTAAAATTATTACTTGAGGTACTTTTGTATGTCTCCTCCATTTTCTGAAATTTTCACAGTCTAAAGAGTCCAAGAAATGAATTCATAGTGAAAATTCCAAATTGACATGTTTGAAAATGATCTCATGACCATTCAAAAACCCTAAACTCCTCATAGCATATCTCATAAAGTAAAATGAACCAATATCTAAAATTTTTACCTGAGGTACTCCTGTATGTCTCCTTTGTTTTGTAAAAAATTCACAGTCTAAAGAGTCCCAAAAACGAATTTATATTGAAAATGTCAAACTGACCTATTTGAAACTGATTTCGGGAGCATTCTGGAACCCTAAATTCCATAGAGAATATATCAAAAACTATAGTGAACCAACATTTGAAATTTTTACTTGAGGTACTTTTTGTTGTCTCCTCTATTCTGTAAAAAATCTCGGTTTGAACAGGCCCAGAAAATAAGTTATAGCGAAAGTTCCAATCTGACCTGTTTGAAACTAATTTCAGGATCATTCAGGAACCCTAAATTCCACAGGAAATATATTCAAAAATATAGCGAACCAGTATCTGAAATTTTTCCCACATGTACACCAATATCTTGCCTTCGTCTCTTCAAAATTTCAAGGTCTAAAACACCCCATAACATACGTTTTGGGACACGAATTTTGGGACGAGTTTTGGTAATTGTGTAGGAGCACATGTAGAGGAAGGAAGACAATTAGTGCATTTTCAAGATCAACATGCATGAAGGAAGGAAGTTAGTTAGAAGCCATTAGGAATTTTGGTCATTTGTAATGGGATAATTTATAATGTAAATGTATAAATATGTAAGGGTTTTTGGGTAGAAGGAAAGTCAAGCATGAGAGGATGAGATAATTTTTTGGAGAGTATGTGAGTTGAGAGCTAAGTGTGCATTGTATGCGTGAATGGTGAGGGAATTTTGGGTATAATTATGATATCATGTATAAGCGCAATGCACACATTTTGTAAGGGATGATTTTGAATAATAATATAAGAATCCAGTGGTTGTTGACATAGCCCATCTTGGGTGAACCATGTTAAATATGGTGTCTATGTGTTATGTTATGTTGTGATGTGTTTGGTTACTATTATGTTTATTGCACACACATAATGTATGAATGGTTAATATGAATATGTTATTTCCTCTCATGTTCCTACACACATGGTATAAGATATAATAAATAAATGTTAAGGATAATGTTTATGATGAATTCCTCCCACTCCTTCATGACTGTGGAAACCTGGTTCTTGTAGTACCCATAGGTACCTCGGGTGAGACTTCACCTACTTGCGGGTGATTCCAAAAGGGTTGGTATCTTAGAGTTTTGTTAGTGAATTAATGTTGATCCCTAGGTCTACCCACTACATTCCAACAAATGGTTTTGTTTCCAGGACTGGGATCTGTGACTCATGGGAAAGTGGAGGCTAACTAAGGAAGAGATTAGACAATGGTTGAAGACAAAATAGAACGAGTTTTATAGAGATTGGAATAAGAACCCATGGATCAGTTCAGAGAAATGGTTGGAGAGGTATGCATTTACATTTTTTACATGAAATTTTCTTTGTTGATTTCCCGAATGTTTTGGCTGAGTGGATACAAAGGTTAGATGAAAAGAATAGAACATTCCACACTCTCGTTCCAAGGAATTGGACCCCTGAGTTGATTCAACAGTTGAATATTATAAGTAGGCAGATCTCACGCGAAATTGATTTTTGGTTCAATAGTATAATTGGAGATTATATCACTGAGTTCACTATAGATTGTACTCAGTCATATAGTGTTGCTGAAAGAGAGTTCTTTAAGGGTCCATGTGGATGATACTTGAAATAATTGTATACTTGGATCAAGATGATACTGTGTGATAAGGGGGTTATTAAGATAAAATCTGATTTCCCTAGTATCTAAGCACCTTCATGCACATAGGGGGTCTGGGGGATTGTTATGTCCCAAGGGGGGCATATATATGTCTAAATGTATATGATATGACCCCAAGGGGGTGGGGGTAATATATGGGCCTAAATGTACATGTAAAGTGTAAATACATATGTAATATGGTTGTCCCAGTGATAAAGGGGCCTCATGTACAAGTGTGAATAGCTATATATAAGAGATCATGTATTCATTATTGGGAGGTGAAGTGTGAAGTATGAAAGGTATTTGGTTATTTGGAGGGGGTTCCCCTATTATTTAAGGAGTTATTGTGTAACTTATATATATATATATTGGAGTGTGATCCACGTTCACATTATTTACATGGTGTGAACTTATGTTATTTTATGATATTTGTAAGCATTTGGACCATAACATTTGGTATCAGAGCTCAAGGTCTTGGGGTTTCGTTGCTGCATCTGAGACACCTTGGCACACCCATTTTTTGTCAAACATGTGGCATTGCAGAAAATAAATTTCATAGTACTACAAATCACAATTTCAAACTAAGAAGGGCCTAAATTGTAGAGATACATCAGAAGTAAGGTCGGTCAGGAGGACAAGCTCCAAATCAAGGTTTCCAAGGTATGTTGACTTAAAACTATCATAACTTTTTATTGGAATGTCCGATTGAGCTGATTTAAAATATGTTGGAAAGATAAAACCTATAATATTATATTGGAACAAGGATTATAACTATTTGAGACATTTATCCTTAATATACATAGGTTGGAAGTCAAGGATTGGGGTTAGACCTCAATTAAGAATCAATGACAATACCTAACTTTATTGGAGATGAATATAAATATGAAATCAGTCCAAGGGAATGGTTGAGGATGGTAAAGGAATATTGTATGAGGATTGGTATAGGTCCTTGTGGGTTATATTTTTATTTTTTAGGTGGATCTCATAAGTGGTGGAAAATCCTTGACGAAGATAGTAGACTCTACTCCACATGGGAAGAATTTGAAAAAATATTCTCAGATAAATGGATTAGGGATACAAAAATGGAGGAAATGTATAGAGTTCAACATGAATTAAAAGAAGAAAATGAAGAGATTAAGAATACATGTGAGGATATATCTAAGATAATATCCCTTAATGAATCACTCCTTAAGGAGGTTAAGAAACTAAAGAAAAAAAATACTAGCAAAGGCAAGTGGGAAAAATATAAATCAAGGGAAGATTTAAAAAAGAAATATGAAGAGATATGTAGATTACGAAGCCATAATTAAAAAACTATTGGATGAGTTTAATATATTGAAACAAGAAAAGAATAATTTTCAAAATAAATAAGAAAGAAGAATCTACCAAAAGACTGGAAGATGAAATTTGCACGAAGGTTGAGGAATCCTTAAATACTGATGAGGTAAAATTAGAAATACAAGCCAGAATTGAAGAAGGACGTCAAAATTTGTTAGATGGGACAACATTGTAGCTTCAAAAGGAGAAAGAAGACAAGATTAAATAATGTCAACAAAAGATACTTGAATAAGTTGAACTCCATCTAGAGGATGTACATGACAAATATGATGGTATTATCTCGAAGGCTAGAGTAATCAAAGACCAAGCAAAGATGATCGAGGATTCCATTTTTTCTGAAAAGAAGATAGATGAAAAGCATGTGCAGAGTGAAGGAAGACCATCAAATGTGAAACCATATCGACACCCTCATTACCAAGAAACATTTCAAGGAAGACAAGAAGGATGATATCAACATTATGAAGAAAGAATATGGAATGCTTGTCAATATTCATGGAACAGAGAATCACCAAACTACTCTTCAACAAGCTATTATCAAAGACCAACAATGACTACAAATTGGAGAAGCTTCAACAAAAATACATGGAATCAAAGGAAATAAAATTATTCCACAACTAGACACCAAGAATTAAGACCAATAAGAATTGATTTTGGATGGATAGATCATCAACAATGGGATGAAGAAAGCAAGAACATAACAAAATCATATTACTTGGTTTCATCACATGTGAATCCTTTAAATTCAAAGCTTTGAGGGGAAAGATTTTTGAAGGAGTGTACTATGTTATGACCCAAGGGGGGCATATATATGGATAAATGTATATGATATGACCCCAAGGGGGGGGGACATATATGGGCCTAAATGTGCATGTAATATGTAAATACATATGTAATAGGGTCGAACTAGTGATAAAGAGGCCTCATGTGAAAGTGTGAATAACGATATGTTGGAAATACTAAGAGGGAGGGTGAATCAATATTACCCTTTTTTTCAACAATTAGCAATTACTTTGATATTTTATTAATTACCACAATATATCAACAACATACTTGTATTTAAAATCAATTATATAAATATAATTAACAGGAATTACAATGTTCTATTAAGAATAGTGAAGGACACCGATCCTTTTTAGAACACCAACTCTAGTAGACACAAATCCCCTTCTTTAGGTCACCAACCCTAGGAGGCACCAACTCCCTTGTTTTTAGGGAACCAACCCTAGGAAGCACCTACTCCCTTGTCTTTACAACACCAATCCTAGGAAGCACCAACTCCCTTGTCTTTAGGGAAACAAACCTAGGAAGCACCAACTCCCTTAAATTTAAGGCACCAACCCTAGGAAGCACCAAATACCTTAATTAGTAAAGGATATGAATCCTTCCTTTATCCTCCCTTCCATCCTCACTACATACATATCATCAATTCCTCTTCTTGGACTCTGCTTCTATTTTGATCTTCTGATCTAGACTATAGAGACATCTCTTCTTCACTGTTCTTTCTTGCTTATATAGTCTTCCAACTGGTGTAAGCTATGAATAATAGTGTCTCTTTGTTTGAACCATTGCACCTCTCCATTTAAATTAACAATAATAACATTTTTCTTTCCTTTATTGTTATTCATACATTATCACAAAATATTTTTAATTTAATGAGAGAGATTTCCATAAATTGATCACATGTATGAATCGATTCCTTTAACTCAACTCCATGCCTCTTTATTTCATTCTAAATTGAAATTGATCAAATCTAAGATTTTTTATTACTTTTCGAATGCATTACGTGTATTAGATTACTTAAGATAAATAAAGAAAAAGTCCAAGGCCTATCTGGTTCAACATTCCTTTTAGACCAAGATAAAATTCTTAGACTGTGTGTTAAATTTCACATAGAAAAACTTCAGGACCTCTATTCCACATGACCATAGGTGGTGACTAGGCACTAATCAAAACATGGGTTTAATCATTTATCAACATAAATGGTCATGTTTTAATTTAGACGTTGAGAAGGACAACTATATTTTATTTAAGAACTTCATCCTTCAGGACTTCCAGCCTTTGCAGTCATTCAATCCTCCCAGAGTGCATTTCACCGAAGTATATTGGACAGTCAGGACTTAATCTGCAATTGAGCAGGTGATTCTCGTTTACTACAGAATTTTGGAGTTTTGGAACTTCGATTTCTGCAGTTTTCCAAATCCTTCGGAGAAAATACCATCAGAGTTCTTACCATCACTTCCTTGTTCTAGTAGCCTTCACAAGTCCAAGAGCTAGGACCATGAGCTTATTAATTTAAGAGATGTTCCCAATGCCTCATATCTTATGTGTTCATAACTCATGACCGGGGGTTGGAACCTAGTCCTCCAGACTCTGGCCTTCGGGTGATTTCTCCTTTACAAGCATCGAATCTTCCAAGGTTTGAACTTCCCAAAGTGGTTACCTCTCACAATGGTTGATATGATGGTTAGCATGATTCTCAGAACTAAATCAATGGTCTAGCGTCAATCCTTACACTATCCTTACACTGGATTTATCCAACGGATATGACTTAATAAAACATTGATATGGATGGCCAGGATTATTTCGGAGTTAAACTTGCACGAGGGATAAATATTCTTCCAACCTCCGAACCATAAACCACTTGTCCACGCGTCATACACACATCATTTCAGAGCTTGCAAGGGCGGTTTTCCAAATTGATTTGGTTGACTTCTGAAATAACTTATAATCATTGATCTATATCTTAGATCAATGGTTGTGAATGGCTCATGTCCTCATCCTTTACCCTTTCTTGATCAACAGTCGAGAATGACTTCAGCCTTCGATGCTTCGGGCAATTGTTGGTGATAGAAACTGGTTTTCCCCAAAGGACATACTCCCGAAGTGACGTAGCTTGCTAACGTCACTATTGATGTGGAATTGGCCGAGTGGTTGACACATGTCACTTAGATTTGTGACTTAATTATCCCTAAAATTCCAACTGGACCTTGACACTTGTCACCATCTGAATCCGCCATGTGTCCTCATCGAGGTGGTCTTATGGACCATGATGAAGTTTTTAGACATTTGGATTAGGTTGATGGACAATTGGTATGGATTTTTGGTTTTCATTGATTTCAACCATCAAAGAGTGATATTTTAGATTGATTTCAACCCTTAGTGATTGATGTCACGGTAGCGAATTCTGGTAGCACAAAAGTTTGGGTAATGTACCCAAGGTTGTTTCATGTATAATGGTATGAGTTTTAATATATTTTAATGTAATACTATTCTATATGGATATTACATGTCATTTCATTTCTGGTGGTATGTGTAACGCCACATAACTCTTCACGGTTAGAGAGTTATGGCCATGAGAAGTTGGAGAACCCAGGTTTGGGTAATGGAACCAAGTTTGTTTGATGGATAATGGTATGAGTTTTGATATATTTG
>JASDQU010211228.1:0-17620 GCA_032191745.1 Picea mariana | reverse complement strand
GTATATCCACAAAAGTTGCAAAAATTAAAAAGTTGCAAGGAATTCATTGAGATTACGGGCTATTGGGTAGTTTCCCAACTGATCCACCGCCTATAGCCCATCACCCAACCGAATAACCATCCTTTTGTCACACAAAAGGAGTTTTTGGGGTCTCACTCCTAAGCCAAGCAAAAGAACAGTGAAACTCTACCCGTTTCACATCCCCTCCTTGCCCCAAGAATTTGTAGCCACCTTGTGAGATTTGCATCAAAATTTCCCATTCTTTCCTTTTTCCTCCATTGTAAGCCTATTCCATTTCCCTAGAAGAAGTGTGAGAGGAGAGAGATACGTGGAAACCCAGTTGGAGCTTGGTAAAGAGGATCCCGGACTAAGTTCATAGAGCATTCACTGATCTCATTGTAATTAAACATTGTGATATCAATAAAAGAAATACTTTTTCTGTCCCGAAATACGATGTGTCCAATATTTGTATTCGATTTACGTCTTATACTAACATCTAACCCATGATTTATACATGAGATGCATGTTTGTAGTTCTCTGTTTATCTGTTTGTGATTGCAGGCCAGCCTTGGGATGAGGCTTGTAGTTCGCCGAGCAATCGAACACGAAAGGATCGACACCGGACGCAGAGTAAAATGTAGAGTTACCAGATCTTTTCACTTTGTATTTCATGTATTTCATGTGGGGTATATTCGGGGTAGTTATAAAAAGTAGGAGACTTTTAGACGGTTAGATCTGCCTACATGCTGAACCCTAGTGTAGTCCATAGGGGGGTTTTCCCGCTATAGCAGAACTAGCGACCATTCTGGGGAAACCTCTAGGGTTTTAGGGGAGTTTATGGGTGTTTGATTGGTTTTTACCTTTTGAGTTTCTTTCGGAGTTTGCTGAGTCTTTAAGGGATTTTGGTCACCTGTTGGTGCTATACAGGGTCTCCCTGCCCTGATAGTCTACCTATTTATCTTATTTTTTTAGGAGTTATAGAGGTGTACACGGCCTATAGTGGGTCTGCACGTGTACATACACGCCATGCATTTAGACAACCCTCGTACATACGCAAGCTGCTTAAGCACCAGTAGCATTCATGTGTCAAGAAACATTTTCCTTAAGAAGGGGCAATGAACCTCTTCCCTGATTGAAGTCCGACTTCTTAGGGTTTCTTGATTAAGTACAATGTCTCTGTTTTTATAGTTGAAGCCTGGGTTTGATGTCAGTTTGGTTATCTTTTTAAAGATTTCTTGTGTCTAGTTCGGAAGGTTTTTGGGAAAGTCTTCGAGTCTTTTTGATCAACCTGTTAGGTGTCTTTAGGGACTCCCTGTGATCTGCAGTGGGTTAGAGGTCAGTTCTCAGTATTTTCTGGTTGCTTCTCACTTTTTCCCCTTTCTCTTGCTTTAAAGAAAAAGAAAAAGAATTTATTTCAAGTTTCTTGTTTAAAGCATAAAAAAAAACAACATAAAAGTTCTCATTTCTTAGTTTGGTAAGTAGTTGGGTTAGTTATTTTGCTTGTTAAGAGAAATAGTTATTTTCTTAAGTTCTTTACCGATTGCTTATAACATTAAGTAGCTCGTAGTTGAGTGAAATTTTGTTTTAGGTTTTCCCTTAAAATATCTTAGAAAAAGTAGTTATGAAAAGTTGTTTGAAGAGTTAGTTACAAATCTTTATTTGTCAAAAATAAAAAGAAGTAATTTTTCTTTCAGTTTCGTTTGCTTCTCCTTATTCGTCTCTCAAAACACACCACTAGTTTCATTGCTGTTTCCTTGACTTAAAAAAATCCATTTAAAATTAACGCTAATTTAAAATCAACTAGACTTTATGTTTGTAGGGTCAATCAACTAGTCTAGGCTAGAGCCTTGAATTAGGTTGGAGAGGAAACTCTTCAAGGCTTACAGACAAACATTGGAGTCAGTGGTAGGGAGTGTAAAAATTCCGGTAAACGTGAAAGTTATCTGGGACCCCCCTCTAACACAGGGGATAAACACAGGGTCGCGTGTAGAAAGGTAGAGGAGATAACCCCTCCAAATCTGGACCAAGCATAGTGGGGAATGCATATTGAGGACTTGTCGTGGGATATTGTTGGTCACATTTTTCACAGAGCTTCGTGGATATTGAATCTGTTCGAAGTCCTCAGTTGTCTTCCGGACCACTTTCTTTTGATACCCTCGGTAGGTTTCAGGCTTAGTTACCCTTCTCATTGTGGTCCACCCGACTGTTGACTGTACCTACCTGGTGACTGTTCGTGAGATGGAAACCTAGTTTCCTTTATTTTAGGGACTTACATAGGTGACTGCGGGGGTATACCGTAGTACCTAGGGTAGACGTTAGGCCATTCTTTGCAGAGTATATCCAAAGGGTGATTCCATGTTTGAGTTGCACTTGCACCGGTAAGTTTCTCTAGTGTTGGCTGGCGTAACTGTTCTTCCAACTAGTTAGTGGTTTTCTTTCTTTGTCTCACAGGAAATTTTCTAGTGTGTGCTTGGTCTTCTGCGTTAGAAAAATCCTTACTGTGTCATTGATATTCTCACATAGTGGAAGATCAAGAGCTCTGTCGGTCGCAAAGGCTTCAAGGCCCTCCTCCGGTTAATTTGGATCCACCACCACCACCGTTACAACGAAGACTTGACCAACAAGGGTCATTTGAGGCGATTGGGCTGCAGGAAACTATGCCCGAGCCAGCTTTGAGAGGAGAACACTCGTATCTGAAGGAACCGACTATTTTTGACCTTGGAGTGGAAGCTCTTGGTCCGTATAACCCTCCGATCACTGACTTGTCGGTGCCACTTTTGATACAGCTTGCCCCCCCAAGGGTAACACATCATGAGCGTCAGATAGTCCTGCAAGCAACGATGGAAGAAAATGTTGCTACTTCGTCAGGGAGTCCTCACACTCCCTTTACGATTGCCACTACTGGGGGCGTTCCACCTCCTAAACCACCTTTACTGGTCTAGACCACTATGGTCTCAACCACCTCTACTTTGAGCAACGATTTGATTCCTTCTATGGCGACGATCACTGCACCATTCACACATAGTGCGATGGGTCTTCCGTTTTCATACATTATGCCTGGCTTTGATATGAACTTGGTCCTCACCTACTCCACCTTACAGACCATGGGTGTGGGGTAGGGAGCTCAAAAACTCCTATGCAAGGGTCCATGGGAGGAACCTTAGCCCCCTATAACTCTTTCCCTTACGAAGGAGGTCATATACCTCCCTCATCCCCCTCACTCGACGGTGCTCCTCAACAACCCGTCTAGCCAAACATGAACTACAGCTTGTTCGAAGAAGGTAGTCAAGGAAATTCTTCCTACACCACGCCGGTGGGTTCAATGTTGTTCTCTTTGTTCGACGTGTTTAGAAAAAACGCTTGCTTGTCAGTTGCCATCTCGGCCGGGGGAAACCCTGGTTTTGGACCACAAAATCCTGTGCAGGGTACTATTCCTACACAAGGGGAAAACACAGAAATATTTTCCTCACAAGGACTCTAGAATCCGTGGCAGGGATTAGTTCCCTCATTAGGGATGCCGATCGGGGGCAACCCCTTCCATGGTCAATGGAACCCCAGGCAAGGCTCAGTACTTATGCTCATCGGATCAACAGGGAGCAACCCTTTCCAGAATCTTTGGAACACAATGCAGGGAGCAATCCCCGCCCAACCCTCAACGTCCAACTATGGGGCTCAGCTAACGAGTTCCCAAAAAACACAGTATCCGTTCGTTGGAAAAGGCCATGGTATTTACCAGAACCCTAGTCAACAACCTAGCTTTTCCTGGCAACCTGGTGCTAGCTAAATTCCAGGCTCCTTTCCTCCAGTACATAGTCAACAACCCAAACTACCGTTTCTGACGACGTTACATTTTTCAGACTTGTCAAGGTTTTTAAATGACCCAATCTATCATGATTTGCGTTGGCCTCCCATGCTGACAAATTTGCCCTTGAACATTTCGAAGTTTGAAGGTAAGCCTAATGAAGATCCAGGCGATCACGTGACCACGTTTCACCTATGGTGCTCGTCGAACTCTCCATGAGATGACTCCGTTCAGTTACGTCTATTTCAACGCACTCTTATTGGGAGTGTCACGAAATGGTACATTGAGCTCGACCGCTCAAGATACTCTTGCTTTAGCGAATTAGCTATGATTTTTCTCAACCGTTTCCAACTACCTGTGAGATATGATTTCGGCACCAAATTGCTGGCCAACTTCGAGCAGATGAAGGCTGATCATATCTCGGATCACATCTGAGAATGGCAGCATTGGAAGAGTTAGATAAAAGTACCAGACCCACCAACTTTCCTGCTGGAGTGGTTTCTTAAGTCTTTGGTGCCCCAATTATCTAAGGACATTGCAACGTTGGGGGTATTTTATGAGGAAGAGGCGATAATGAGAGCTCAATAACTTGAACTGATATACTCTCAGTTTGGTTTACTTTACGAGGTTTTTCCATATGCACCACGATATATCCTTGACAAGACCAGACACAAGTCTAGACCACACGTCGATGGCATAGTTGGTTCAACACAAGCGAATCCCACTGATCAACTGTCAAATCAATTGAAACGATTGTTGATACAACAGACAACGTCTAGCCAAACCTCTAGTTTGACTGCTCCCCCTACTCAAACGTCGGATGTACACAGTGCAGTCGACGAACCCGAAGGCCAACTAGTAGCCTAACGGAAAGAAAAAACAACGAAACAAGAAGGGCAAGGGGGATAAGAAATCCACCAATAATGCTGGCGGGGGAAACACAGAGAAAATAAATTCGAAGTATCCATGTAACCTTTGCACGGAATACCATCCGACTCACCTGTGCCCTCATCTTGCAAAGGCCCAAAATTTATTGGCGCAACAACAACGTACTATGTTAACGAACCCATTTCCACATGGAAAAAATTTGACTAAAGCCTCTATGAGCACGGATGGGGGCAGTCAGGGACCCCCTTCATATTTTAGTAACCCCTCAACCATGAACGTTTATATTTTGAAGGGTGACGCTCACATAACAACTAGGGGACATGATTACAGAATGCCAAACACTGCTGAAAAAGGGTAAAGAAGCTGAAAACCTGTCAGTTCCTCTCCAGATTGAGAAGATGATGGGTGAAACAATGACACACATCTCGAAAGTGGCGTTCAAGAAAGATTTTCATAATCCAAACGCGAGTGCTGCTCAGAATTACTCTGTGGTGGAGGATTTGTCACAAACCCCTTGTGCGATGTCTGCTTTGGAGGTCCTCTAGAGCTGCCCTTCGCAAAGAAAGGCCCTGTTAGCTGCCTTAGGATTTGCCAAGACCTATAATCCGGGAACGATCATGCTTGATATGACTGACTTGAAATCTCATCTCCCATACCACGTTGCGTTTTAGATAGTAGTGGCTCATCCCATGAAATATTTTACTCGGAATATTTTCCGCACGGTGGTTGATGAGGGTGCCTCGACATGCATGATGTCATTGGTATGTTGGAAGGCCATTAGCCAACCCGTTTTGTCTCCTTCACCTACTCTAATTACTGCTTTCGATGGTCGTTATTTTAGACCACATGGAATCATCCCTTCTTACCCTGCACAGTTAGGAGGGAAGACCGTGTGCGTCTAAGTTGAAGTGGTCGATGCGCCTCTTGACTACAACCTGCTGTTAGGAAGGAGTTGGACATATTCCATGCATGCAGTGGTTGCCACAGTTTTTTAGGTCTTGTTATTTCCACCGAGGGTCGAATCATGACCATTGACCAGTTGTGCTTCTCCAGGCTTGACCCTTCATCAGGGGCATCCACGGTCCCAATGATTGATAACCCACAACCCGATGTCGTCAATGTGGTGGTTGTTTTTTTCCCACGGTACTTTTGATTACCTGCCTCCTTCTGGCGATGTCAAGATGATATCGGTTGGCCCTGAACAACCTAGGGCTGAGATCTTTCAAGTGTCATTGTCCCGTATGACTTACTTTAACGATCTGTGGACTCTTCCTTCCCCATCAACCTCGATGGAAGGGACAAGGAATCCTTGTATGTCCATGCATTTGTCTACGACAGAAGTTGCATACTCTATTGTCCAACAAGCTTCGGTCGACCCCGATCTGACTCCTTCACTAGAGTTAGATCCAGTTCTCGAGCCTATTTGGGCTCAAGATTCCCTTGCCACTACCGATTATTTAGAATTGGTATTTCCCTCTGACGAGGCGATTTTAGAGGCATTGAATGGTCCGAACAGACCTTGGAATGATATCCATCACATATCTTATTTCCTCCCAGAGTTAAGAAGAGTAGAGGTAGGAGAATTCATGTTGACTATGACTGGAGATAGGTCTTGTCCTATTAATCCTCTGGCTACGCACACAGTTTATGCCGAGGGTAATATGAAAACCATCACTGAAATGATACCTATCGACATCTCCAGAACCCATGGTGTCATGGAGAATGTATTCATCAGAGAAGACTGCTCCCCCAAGGAGATTCAGATCTATACAGATTTATTTAAGGAATTCCGTGATGTTTTGGCTTGGTCTTACGAGGAAATGCCAGGAATTGATCCAAGAATCATCGAATATGAAATAATGACTTATCTTGATGCCAAGCTGGTCTGACAGAAGCTTCGTCTATTTAATCCTTGGAAAGTAGCAACTATTAAGGCTGAAGTAGAGAAACTGCTCAAAGCCGGTTTCATCTACCCCATTTAGTTGACTCAATGGGTGTCGAATCCCATTCCGATCAACAAAAAGAACAGAACGATTTGCGTATGTATGGACTTCTGTGATTTGAACAAGGCATGTCCAAAGAATAATTTCCCCGCCCTGTTCATTGACCAGATTCTCGATGAGTGTGCAGGTTGTGAGGTATTTTATTTCATTGATGGTTTTTTGGGATACAATCAGATATAGATTAAGCCTGAAGACCAGCATAAAATAACTTTTATCTGTCCATGGCGTACATTTTATTATGGGAATATGCCTTTTGGCCTGAAGAACACTGGAGCCACTTTTCAGCGGGCCATGTCTTTTGATTTCCATGACCTTAGACACATAGTCGAGGCTTATCTCAATGATTTAACATCATGATATCGTAAGAGAGATGATCATCCCATGCACCTTTGAGTAATCTTTGAGTGATGTCGCTACTATTAGATTCGCTTGAAACAAGTGTAGTTTTTGTGTGACATTGAGTTATCTGCTAGGTTTCATAGTTTTGACAATAGGGATCATGGTCGATCCTATAAAGGTTGAGGCAATAGTTCAGTTGCCTCCCCCGTGCACAGTTCCTCAACTTCAAATCTTACAAGGTAAAGCGAGTTTTCTTCGGCGTTTTATCGCAAACTATTCCGATATCACTAAAGGTTTTATGCATTTACTGAAGAAGGGAGTCCCTTTCTATTGGGATGAAGCCACTCAACGCTCTTTTGAAGCATTGAAACACACCCTCACATTTTCCCCTTTGCTCCGACCTCCCAATTATAATAAAAAATTCTTATTGTACTTGGCCGCTGCAGAGTTGACCATCGGTATGGTCTTGGTTCAAGAGGACGATCTGCTTGAAGAGCATGTGATTTATTACTTGAGCCAAGGCCTGGTTGGACCAGAACTCAACTACTCCCATGTTGAGAAGCTAGCATTGGTAGCGGTGCATGCTATCCAATGGTTCCATCATTATATTCTACTTCGTAAGACCACCGTTGTTGTCATTGTGAATCCTTTCAATACGTGTTGAGACGACGTGTCATCGATGAAAAGATTAGTAGATGGATTGTTATCCTCCATGAATTTGAATTGGATTTTTTTTTCGTGAAATAAAAAAAGTCACTGGTCTTTGTGGAACTTGTCTCAGAACTTCCGGTCAAATCAGGTGATGTTACGCCCGAAGAATCACCGATTAAAGGAGATCTTTTTTTGATTTCATCTTCGGAGCCCTGGTATGGAGATATACTAGTCTATCTCCAGACTTTGAAGTGCCCCATTTCTGCTTCTCGTGATGAGCGTCGATATATACGTCATCAAGCAAAAAATTGTCTCATACTCGATGACACTTTGTTTCACCGAGGTGTAGATTGCATCCTTCACCGATGCATCAATCATGAAGAAGCGGGGTTTGTTCTTAACGACTTCCACACTGGAGCATGTGGTGGTCATTTGTTTGGGTTGGAAACAACCCAAAATATTCTACAAGACGATTACTTTTGGCCGACGTTAATCAAGGATTGCATTGAATCGGTCAAGAAGTCCCACTCGTGTCAGGTCTTCTCTCGGAAGATGAAGGCACACCCCGCTCCCATGTTTCCCGTCATTACAGTTGGTCCCTTCACCAAGTGGGGGATTTATTTCACTACATGCCACCCAGCCTGCGCCAGGGGGAATTGATATATCATCGTAGCAGTAGAATACTTCACAAAGTGGGTTGAAGCTATGCCAATGTTCAATAATGATGGCGAGAAAATGGCTCTCTTTATTTTCAATTAGATAATAGCAAGGTTTGACATCCCGAAGGACATTTTCACTGACCATGGCAGCCACTTTCAGAACAAAATGATGTTTTATTTAATGTCAAATCTTGGGTTGAGGCAAGAGCATTCATCAACCTACTACCCACAAGCGAATGGTCAGGTGGAGGCTGTGAATAAGTCCCTCAATACTATTCTACAACGAATGATCAATTCTGCCAAGTCAAATTGGCATTTGATGTTGTACTCGACATTATGGGCCTACCGAACATTTGTAAAGACTGCCATCGGTTTCTCACCTTTTCAACTCGTTTACGGGCTGGAAGCAGTCTTACCTATAGTGTGCCAGATCCCATCTCTAAATTTGACAGTACAGTTATTACCAGACACTTCACTGCTTGAGGAACACTTATTATATTTAGAGCAGCTCGATGAGCAACGACGCGATGCAACCTTGGCTAACGAGGCTCATAAGAAAAGAGTCAAGTGTCAGTATGACCAGTTCATTCATCCTTGGATTTTATCCGAAGGAGATCTTGTCTTGGTCTACGACCAAGATAAGGATCCCCTGGGGGCAGGCAAGTTCAAACCCATGTGGTTCGAACCTTTCATTGTGAATGAGGTATTAAAGAAGGGTGCTTATCGTTTGGTTGATTTTGAGGGAAATGCTTTAGCGGAGCCTAGAAATGGGCTCTACCTCAATAAATATTACTCGTAGGTGGGTCACCTTGGGTGACTTCTTGTACATAAGTATAGTTCTTATACAATTAGTTTTTTTGTCTTTTTGTTTTATGGACGTGTCGTTATTGATGTCATATTTTTCACCGTGGCAGATGTCAAATGAATCAGAGGTGTTCGTTGGGTTCACGAACGATGCTAGCCAACACACTCAGAGGCTTCCTTTCGTAGCTTGGGTGATCTTCACACCTCAGGGCCATTTTCTATCTACTGGAGGTATCTGTTTAGGTGACACCACAAACAATGTCGCTGAGTACAACGCAGTGATAAAATTGCTTCATGACTCTTTATCGCATGGTATCTCTCATCTTCGGGTCTACTTAGATGCACAGCTGGTTGTGTCCCAATTAAATGGGGTTCACCATGTTTATGATCCTACTCTACATCGACGATTCCTTAGGGTACGTCTCTTAGAACATTGTTTTGATTACATTATGTATATCCATGTTCCTAGGAGACCAAATCAAATGGCTGATACTCTAGCTAATCAAGTATTAGATTGGCATATTTCACACACATCAAAAGAAGCACACACATACACATGTAAATACATCTGTAAAAAATGTTATCCATAAGACATAAAAGATGTAAATATATATATATATATATATCAACATTCTCAGAGTACATAGGTGGGCATGAGCGCCTAAAAAATAATATATCTAGCATACATCGCGGGGCTTATGCCCTCAAAAATATACAAAAGAGTTCCCTCAACACGTAAGTAGACCACCCTAACTAAGCATGGGGCCTGTTGGCCCTACCATAGTGAACGACGACGTTTGCCAAACGCCAAAAAAGCTGGACCCAGGTCCATGGCACCCCAACTACATGAGGCTGCATCGATGGTAGGAGATCCTTGATCTTAGCCATGGGCACTGTATGAGTGAGCGCAGTGAGGTTCCGCTCCACCCGTCTCAACACTCTCTCAGACTCTTCAGTTGGAGGTCCCCCTATTGCTGCTGCTAGTACTGCCTCTGGTTGAGGATGCTGCCTGGTCCTCACGAAGTCTGTTGGACTCATTGGTCCCACATATGTACATAAATAGATATATAGTTGTCAGATACTCTGATTCACATAAAGATGATATATATATAAATAAATTAAAAATTAAAATAACTTTAAAAAACAAATGTACCCATCTCTCCTCGCTTAGATCCAGGAGGTACGGGCATGTCCAAATCCCTAGAAACATTGATCCCAACGTAGGGGTAGTTCTCTATCATCGGAATCTATCGTGCCCACCAGGCGAAAAATGCATCATCAAAAGCCTCTATGGTCCTCCCTCCCCCTTGTTGCGGAAGCAATGCTTCCCATCTACACACTGCTGGGAGCGAGGCCACATGCCCCCACACAGTCTCTCGTGGACTAAGACTGGGTACCCTCTCAAAGAATAATGAACAAAAAATGGTGCCAAATCCGAAGTTTTTGTTACTCCGCCCATGACACTCGGTGAGCTGTCTCTTCATGTAGTCAAGCATGGTCGTGCTCCAGTCGAACAATCGTGCATTTAAGCACTGCACTACACAATGCATATGCGCCCGAAAGGCCTGATGTAAGGCTGCAGATCCAGTGATCCACTTAATAAGTAAAACTATCACTTTTAGTGATAGGTTGGTAATCTTGTGGATTGGCACTTGAGAACCTACTTTCTCAGTGCCGGCCTCGCAATACATTCCAATCAACTTGGCGATGTTGTGGGGCCTAGGGGGAAGAGCACGCAAGTTGACTAGTTCCCCTCTCCTTGAGAGGCCAGCTAGAAAGTAGATGTTCTCATTTGTTGGAGTCAACGATTGCCCCTTGAGCATAAACGTCTTAGTTTTAGGGTGCTAGTAATCCACAAAGGCATTCAACAACTTGGGTTGTGCCCTCATGAATGGAAATCGAAAAAAATTCCATAACCCGCATTGTCTCAACGTGGCCATAGCTGCAGGGTCCTCATCGACCAAGATATATATATCCTCATGCTCTCTCTCTCTATCCAGTGAAAATACATCCTGTTACATGACAAGTTCATGGGGGGAGTTGGCTCTTGCTTTTCATTTTTTCTATGCTATTGAGGGTGTATGTGGGTTGTCTTGGACACAGTCGCGTATGCACATGAGTAGATTGCTTTTTTCCCATGGGCATACGTGGGCTGTCATTGGAAAACCTGCGTACACGTAGGGCCACCCTTTTTTAAAGGGGCACGACCCCCCCAAAACCAAAAGAAATGCATAAAAGAAGTATGGAAATGAAAGAGGGGTTAGTTTGTACATACTTGGTCTGAGCATAAGTTCATTTCATCCTCTGAAGCTCCCAAAATCAACTCTTTTAGAAAAGGGGTATTTTTAGCTTTTTGGTTAATTCTCAATTTGCAATGGTGAAAATGAGTTGTCAGCTTCTATTTATAGACTTTTTTGGCCTTTTTTGCCACTTTTTTGAACCCTTTTTTCATTTTTTCTGGCTTGTAAATCATTTAACATGGTTCTTGAGTTTCTCATTGGATGTTACAATACATTTCACTTTTGGTTTGAAAAACTTTTTGGGAGATGGGTCAGTTTAAAAGATTCTTTGGTAAAAGTTATTTTTCCAACTTTTTGCATTTAAGTTAGGATTCCACCTCCACTTTTTGCATCTCGTTGTCATTTCCGCTTTGCCATAGGATCAATCCCACTGAACCGTGACACAGAACCGTCATTACTATTTTAGAAGTGCCGTGGTGAGGTGGTAGAGCCTACCTTTACATGGATGCCCTAGGCAGATTTTGGTTGGATTTTGGTGTCCATGCCGTCGTTAATGACTTTAGGCTCAAGAGTCCTTGTTAGTCCTATCATGATTACGATATTGAGCCTCATATGTCTAATGTGTCATCCCTCTTGACCTCACCCTCAGGACTCCCAGAAAACGAGTCTTCTTTTAAGCCCTTTTCAGACTCTCTAAACATGAAAAGATTGTCGAGTGATCTTGTTGTCCTTAACGCTCACCAAAATAAAATTTGAAGGCATGTCTGTCCAGACGGTCAATTGTACGAACAAAGGTAATCTAGGAACTTTGGTTCCCTAGAAGAGTATTCTCAGGTATAAGTTTAACCCTTTTTCGGGCCCGAGGGACTAAATTTACGAAAAAGGAACCCCCATGAAGTCCATAGTTAAGCTCTTTTCAGACTCCCTAAAATTGAAAAGATTATTGAGTGACCTTGTTCCTTCACACTCGTTAAATTGGTCCAGAAGAACATCCCCTACAGAGTCCATAGTTAAGCTCTTTTCAGACTCCTTAAAATTGAAAATATCGTCGAGTGACCTTGTTCTTTCACACTCATTAAATTGGTTCATAAAAACATCTACTGGCATGAGTTTACCCCTTTTTCCGGCCTATATATTAAGGAGGAAAAATGTACACATCGGGAGATTCGTCTTGCCGGGAGAGTTCTCCTAAGTAGATTTTATACTTTTTCGGGCTAAGGAGACTAAATCTAGAAAAAGGTTGTGAGTCCATAGTTAAGCTCTTTTCAGACTCCTTAAAATTGAAAAGATTTCCAAGTGATATTGTCTTTGTCACACTCGTTAAAATGGTTTTGAATAGACATCTTTTCAGTGCTAGTTTACCCATTTTTTGAACCGACTAGACTACCTTCGAAAAAGGTACCCCAATAGAGTCTTCTTTTATGCTTTTTCAGACTCTCTAAAAATGAAAAACTACTGAGCTTACCTTCTCTGGGCTTGTGAAAAATACATTGAAGGGGGTTTCATCATGCCTTGCTAATCACAGTTGCATCTCTGCGTCTTTGGCGTAATGTAGACTCCATGTTTCTCTCAAATGAACCTTTGAAGCAGGCCTTATACACAAGCCTTGTAGCAATTTGCCTCTGTGACCTGACACCTTGACCCATGGAGGAATTTTCCCCGAGTGTCCTTTTCCTACACATGTCTCCTTGCTATGAGAATCAGTGTGTTCCTTGTGCTTGGAACTAGTATGCTTGTGACACTCGTTCCTCCTTTGTAACATAGCATTGTTTTGTTCTTTTTAAATCTCTTCAAAATATTGAAAAAGACAAAAAAAATCAAATATACCCAAAAAGAGGATGGGAAATTTATTTTCTTTTTATGGCAGCACAATGAGTCGCCCTTAGACAAAGCATATCCTTTTGTTTGTCGTCAAGATTTGGGATTTAATATGACCTTAGGAATCTTTTCTCGCTACATAGAGCTGTGTCCTCCTCCATTTGGTTTACCTTTCCAAACACATGGAGAGTTTTGCGTTGCCTCTTGCATCGTGAACTTATGTCAATGTCATGCTGCATGAGTCTGATCATCTGTCATGATATTGTCCAAGGGAAGTTTTACCCAACCTGAGTCGGCCTTTCTGCAGTTTGTCTCTTGACCTCATTCCCAGTCATCCCAAAGTCCAATCAAGTCCTTGTTCGAAATCAGTGAAGTTCTCTGCTTGATCACCGAGATCCTCTTGTCTGTTCCCCGACAAGCCATCGAAGACCTCTGGGTAGTGAGGTCATACACTCACATTACACACCTACCCAAGTTTTGAATATCTTGAAGTTGTTTCTCGAGATCTAAAGGCCTCATCTCCAACCATCAGGCGTCATTGACTTCTTGAATATGGATACTATACATGTATATATTTGATTTTGAGATGTAGATCCGCTGTGTATTGCTCACGACTACACTTTATATAGTTATATGACATGGATCTGCAATGTATTTGATTATAAGCCATGATTTATTTCATCCCAAGCACGGGTATTCCCGCCTTGGAGAGACAATTGTTATTTTTGCAGATGGCACCTCCCAAACTCTGGTCCCGGGCTCACTCGCTTCGTACAGTGGTGAAGATTTTGTAATGTATTTTGGACATTGAATCATCTTCTGACCTCACACATTAGGGGGCATCTGTTATAACCCTAAATTGAACCATACATGCATACCTGGCATGAGACCCTCTTACTTGCTATTTTTTCCAAGCCATCACCGAGAAACTCTTCTTAAAACCCCTATTTTTGAAGATGTACACGCCCTGCACCACTACTGCCCGTGTACACATGCTTGTTGCACCACTAAAACCCACGTACTTATGCTAGCTACACCATTACAACTCGCGTATACCCACAAAAGTTGCAAAAATTAAAAAGTTGCAAGGAATCTGTTGAGATTACGGGCTATTGGGTAGTTTCCCAACTGATCCACCGCCTATAGCCCATTACCCAACCGAATAACCATCCTTTTATCATATAAAAGGAGGTGTTGGGGTATCATTCCTAAGCCAAGCATAAGAACAATGAAGCTTTTTCTGTTTCACATCCCCTCCTTGCCCCAAGAATTTGCAGCCACGTTCTGAGTTTTTCATCAAAATTTCCCATTCTTGCCTTTTTCCTCCATTGTAAGCCTATGCCATTTCCCTAGAAAAAGTGTGAGAGGAGAAAGATACATGGAATAACAGTTGGAGCTTGGTAAAGAGGATCCCAGACTAGGTTCGTGGAGTAGTTGCCGATCTCATTGTAAGTAAACATTGTGATATCAATACAAGGAATACTTTTTCTGTCCCAAAATACGATGTGCCCAATATTTGTATTCGATTTACGTCTTATACTAACATCTAACCCATGATTTATATATGAGATACATGTATGTAGTTCCATTTTTATCTGTTTGTGAATGCAGGCCAACCTTGGGAGGAGGCTTGTAGTCAGCGGAGCAATCGAACGAGAAAGGATCAACACCGGACGCAGAGTAAAAGGTAGAGTTACTTGATCTTTTCACTTTGTATTTCATGTATGAATGTGGGGTATATTGGGGGTAGTTAGAAAAAGTAGGAGACTTTTATACGGTTAGATATGCCTATATGTTGAACTCTAGTGTATTCCATAGGGGGTTTTTCCCGCTATAGCAGGTAGAAACAAAAAAATCCTTTCTACAAAAGTGAAGACATATATAATTGTAGACGGTTTTAATTCTTGAAATAAGAGGGGGTAGAAACAAAAAAAAATCCATTGTTTAGAAGACTACGTACATAATATTTTCTCTTTGAGAATATGTTTGAGATATTATTCAGTTTATATATGTACCATTTCCCCTCAAGAAATATTAAAATAAATGATATATCTAATGACACAAATGAAACAAATTACAGTGACAACAATAAATTATGAATTTTTATTTCGAGTGTTGAATTTTCAAAGTAGAAATAAATTGGAGAAGGTTTAACTCAATATGGATTGTTGTTCAAGTGATTTAGGAGTTGAGAAACTCAGGGATTCAAAGAGTTGCATTGACTTGAGAGTTTGGAAATTCAAAAAATTTGAGACTTTGGAAATACCACCCTTATGAGGGTGATGAGCCAACTTGATGGAGTGCTTGTCCAATTTTACATTGTGGAGAAGTGAAGTTGTTTAAGAGCAATTTTTCATTTTATGATTTTGTTGTATTTCTTGATATTATAGAGAGGGGGTGTTGGAGTATAACGCTCCAATAATGTTTTTAATTTAATGTAAAAGACACATTCATATAAGTGAAAATGATATTAAAGGGGATCAACCTCATTGTATCAAATGGATTCATTGTAAAAAAAAACATATATTTTAAGTGAGTCCATTTCTATCATGTTTTCAATATTTTTTGAGTGAATAAAATTTTGAAAATTACATCATCATTTGACTCAAGTACATATACAAATTTTCATCATACATGTTCATTTGAGGCTAATCTAACCATTTTACAAACATAGGACCATACCATCATATTTTTCATCATCAAAACACGATTATCAAGCATGATCATCAAACTGAGAGATTTTATTTTCTATGGATTCACTTTAGTTTCTTTTGCATATCAATTTTTTACACAATATTATTTTCGACTACTTATTTTTTACCTTGTTTGAATCTTCTTGCTTTTATTGCAATTTTTTTTTTATAGTCTCTTTTCTCTTCAATATTTCATTTCCTTTTGTGATCTGGATTTTATGAGTAGAACGAAATGAATACAGATTATTAACAGGTTCTTAACACAAAATAACAGAGATACAGTAAAACTGGTTTTCTATTCAATAACGAAATAAGCTGAAACTGTAAAATGCAGCGGAAACAAGCTTGCTCGAATGGTGGCGGCTTATCTCTGAGAAGAGATGTGACGATTGCGTGCATTCGCAAGAAGAAAAATTACAATGAGACTCTGAAGGCCTTTTTACAATAAAACAGAATGCCAAAAACCCTAGACATCCAAAACCTAACCCTAGGAGATGAAGCGCCAAAACTCATGTGGGCCCTGTTTGGGTAAGTTAGTACATCAACTTCCCGGGGTCGTAACTTTTGCATACAATCTTTGTTTTAGGCGTGCGACAGACTGTTGGAAAGGTATCGTCGAGGAGATTCATTTTGGGGTCTCAATCATGCATTAGGCTATCATTGAGGTGCTCTATCATGAAAAAACTTCATTTAGGCCCTCAAAATGGTCTCGGAAGTTAAAACTGCTAAAAATAGTAAATTGCCAAAATTGTCAGAAAACTGTTTTGAGCTAGTTGTAAAAGGTGGGTGGCCACTGATATCCATATGGATCAATCCTCCCTCTTTAGGAAGAAATGGTCTCCATTGCGTTGAATTCCCCCATCAGATGAGGAAATTTCTGCTGAATTTGGCCCCGGGTGAGCCACTTGCCTTGGTGCAGAAGCTGCCCTGCTTTGATGACTTGATAAAGATGGATCCTTTGTTGTCAAGTGCCCCTGATATATGTGTCCACAGTCTGATCATTAGACTCCTGTTGTATGTAGTCAAGGTTGAGCTATGTTGGTGTCATCTATTTTGCTACTTTTGAGGTGTCCAATAATGATGGGAAATAAGGGCAAAGGAGATCCACGTTGAACACTAGGTGCAGGCCAAGGAAGGGAGGAATGTTGAGCTCAAAAGCATTGTCCCCCAAGGACTTGGTGATAGTGTATGACCCATAAGGTGTTCTTTCTACAAGTGCAACCAAAATTTGTCGCCCACCTGAAACTTATGTGGCACTCGATGTTGATCATGGCGTTGTTTGTACTTGTCATTGGACTTCTATAGGATATCCTGAACCTGTTGGCGGATGTGCTGGATCCACTCAATGAACCTGGTGGCTTTTTCATCTTCAGTTGGAGCAGGAGATGAGTTGGTTGAGGTGACTGCAAGGGGAAGTGAAACATCTATGGGACCCAATGGTTGGAATCCCAACCCCACCTGAAAGGGGTTGTGTCTAGTTGAGCTATGCAGGGCTTGGTTGTAGCTATGCTAGACATAGGGGAGGATCTCATCCCATGTACGAGGGTGATTTAAATTATACAGGCGAAGTATATGCACAATCATTTGATTTACAACCTCGGTTTGGCCATTTTTCTGGGGGTGGAAGTCCGTGGATTTGGTGAGCTTGGTGTCCAGCAGTGACTAGAGGCTCGACTAGAATTTGCAGAGAAATCAACCATCCCGATCTGAGACAATGGTTTTT
>JASDQU010211227.1:19062-29208 GCA_032191745.1 Picea mariana | reverse complement strand
TACCTATGTGAGGGGTTAGGGAGGTGTTGAGGGGTCCGAGATCCCTTTAACTCAACTATAGGAACCAAACCCGCCTAAGAGGCCCAATTAGACTCGTAAGCATTTGATGAGTGGTAATGTTCTCCATATTCATGATCTGGTTGGGTTTATCGATGGGATTTAATGGTGATTGACATGTATGTATTTTATGTTAATCCTTTTCCTCAAGTCAGGTAGTTCTCGTTTTTGTTCACATTATAACAAAAGAAAGATAAAACTCTAAACTAGATGACAAAGAGAATCTAACTATGTGTTTAGGGAAGGATGGGTTTAGGATAACCTTTATACCCTAGCATGTAGATGAATAATATCCAAACAACTTCAAACTAGTATTAATACCATTTTAATTAGTGGAAATTCAACATTTTCTGAGATACAATTAAAGAAAAGATACATACATGTGACAAGAAGCTAGTGCAAGAAAAGTAATTTCCAGTACTCTATTATCAATCATAGGTTAACACAATCAATTTCTAGTCACCAATTAGAATAAAATAACTATTACAACATTATAAGATAACTTTAAATACAGGTACAAGAACTCTTACTCAACAAAGCCACAAATATCGAATTCGAAGACAGAGATAATTCTCCTCGGTCTAAACACATTCATGCCTTAGATGATAGAAGTGTCTTTGGTTCTAAACATAAATTCTTAATTAAAATAAACTTGCACAAATATAGTTCTATTACAAAATTTCAGAAAAAGTCTTTCTCTCCAAAAACCATTCACCATTTGTCCCAGGTCGATCCCCTTATTTATAAAAAAAATAACTAAACTAAAAAATATATACTAGAGTTTTTTTAAATTAAGAAAACATCGCATGGTGGATTTGTCTATCTGTTCTCTTTTGCTCATCTAGTGGTTTCACTGAAGTGGATTGTTCTTCTCGTACTTTGACCACTTGACGAAGAGATATTTGCATGTGTTTTCATATGGAAACCTGTGTTGATCCATCAGAGCGAAGAATACCTCTTTTATCTCTACTGCCTATTCCTTGTACTTGATTAGATTGACACTTAAGAGTTGTAGGACTGCAATATATTTGATCCAGTGTTCCATGAACTTCTTCACTTGACCTAGGGTCATGCTTGAAATCTGAAAAATCTCTTCTTCCCATGCCGTTTCTTGCTCTGTTTGTCGCTTGACTATGTCATGCAAATTAGCGAAATCCTCCAGTGGACCAAACTCTGATAGGTCAATTCTTTTCATCTCCCGGTTGATTTTCTCCCAAATTTCCTCGCACTCTCTCCATATGTCATGTATCTTCCATTGAGGTTATTGGACCATACTACCCATTATTCAGTTTCCTTTCTGATTTAGGAGATGGTGCTATCCATTAGCACTCGAATGCCATGGTCTTCTATGTCTCGACCTTTATGTACTTCACTAATGTAGTCAATCCGCTCCAACGAATGATGTGCCTTTTCATACCATCTCTGCATGTATTTACATGATTCCAGTCCCATGAGAGTATCCTCTTGAAAATTTTCTATGCAAGTGGTGAAGATATTTCTTTCTCTTGTGAAGTGCACGTACCTTTATCAAAACTCACTCTTCAAGACTACTACTTCCTATGCTGAATTCTAGTAATAATTCACTTGATGGCATAGATGGTCCATCTTTTTCTTCATGGAGGCTAATTTCTTTTCATCCCTTTTTTCTCTTTCTAGCGTGGCATCGACTATGGCCCTTCCTGCTCCAATTAGCTCATTCATCTTAGCATTTTTCATGTCTAGCAGTGTCTCCTCTGTGGTGATGACAAGTGTGCTATCGAGTGTGGCTCTCCTTTTCTTGGCCTTTCTTCTAATCATGACCTTCCTTTTTATATCATAAGCAATTTCCTATATATCGATTATTTCATCTACTGGTTCAGGAATCTGTCGATCTCCCCAAGTCAAAGTGTTTCCTAGGACTCCTGCCGTGTAGAATTTTTTTATGAATGGTTCTTGTAATTCATTAGCAGGGGAGGTTTTTGTATGCTCTAGTGACTTGGCCTCCTACTGGTATTTTTCGACTGGTGGAGTCTTTTTCCTAGTTGGGGAGATAGGAAAATGATCGATATTAGCTAGGAGGTCGGTCGTTGATATGCTGATTTATGGTTGCTGTGTTTCTTCTTCCTGTTCACCAACACCCAAGTCATTCTTGGAGCTATCTTTCTGAGGTTGTGTTCTCAATTAGTCGAGAAATCTAGTTTCCAAAGTGATTTTAGCCTCATGGTCTCCTTCCTGGGGATTTGGGATCAAAGCATCAGAAGCTGATTGGTTCTGCCTCTTTTGTGATTGGTACCAGAGTTATGAGCGAAACCTCTAAACTTTATTCATCGTCATATATGGTAATTAAGTGTATGGGGATAGTAGGCACACCCTTTCCACTTGATTATCTTACTATCCTCCATTGAGATGTAGTAGTCACCAACGATCCTTCCTATGGTGACATAGGGCTAGGGTTTTCTTGATCAACAGTTTCCTCTAGTGAAATTGATTCTGCGCCATTTATCTCTTCTCTGCAATTTCTTGTGTGGGCCAGTGTAATACTCAAGGGTTATATCAAAGGGTTAAGTGGGGAATTTTATTCTAACCTTTGTATAGCTCTTTGGGCTTATTTTAGTAACAACATCCCCCTCCTACGTGCCTTTTCTTCTTCTACTGCTCTATTTTCTTCTCTTACCCTGAGGGATTCTTGAGTTGATTGTTCTATCATTTCAACCTACTCATCCATAGTCATTTATTTCAATCTGTTCATATTGGGGTTATCCTTTCTATGGAGAACCTCCTCCTAGTCCTAGGCACCCTCTGTAAATATTTCATCTTCAAAACTATCATGAGCATACGACCAACAGGAGGATACCTGCGACACGTGATGAAGTACCAAACCTTTTGGATCATGCTTGTGAAATTGACCTGTGAGGAATTGATACTCAAGTTGGATCAACCACTCTTGCTTCATTTGTGCAGTGTCTTTAACCATGTAAAACCCTACATGAAATCCATAGGGTATGAAAGATCTCTTCGTGTCTTTCACCAAAGTGGCATTATAGCCTTGCATATTGTTCTGGTAGCAAATTTCCCCCACAATGAGCCAGTCTAGGACATGAATGGGGAGTAAATGTGGCATGCCAGTAGCCCTGAACACTCTGATATAAGTGTTGGTTTCTTCAAGGTACTAGTGGCCTACTTTTGAAACCATATTTTTGGCTGCCATTGTAAGCCTTAGGCATTCTTTACTAAATATAATGAAATGTACTTGGGCTATGAACTCATCACATATCAAGGCATAAAATTTCTTGTTCCTGCTCTCCCACAGAATTTTGAAGTAAACATGCATGGGTAACTAACCAACATACCAACTTAGATTCATGCCTGTGAAAACATTCCTTACGTAGATCACGTCCAATAGGTACAACGCCATGTGAAAAGATGGTGTTTCTCCATCCTTTGGTGTATGGGCCTACAAAATGTTAGTGCTTAAATTCTTGGAAATGATGACTCCCCAATTGAAGATGCTCCTGAAGATCACCACTGTATATGCCAAGGGAATCCATGCTTTTGAAAACTTGAAGCAATCTTTTTCTCCATATAATCGGCAGATCAAATCCATTAGAGAAATATACAACCCTCTGAGGTTTACCATGTTGTACTAGCTATTGATCCTGTTCGTAAATTTCTTGTCTTCTTTCCACCATGAGGCCATTAAACTACTCGTGTCATGGAACTCATAAAATTTGACCACAAACTCTGTATTTATTATTTCCTTTGGGTCTTTGAGTTTGTAGTAATTTTGGACCTCTGTTGGAAGAAAAAAACCAACACATTCATCATTTTTATTGTTGATTATGAATTTCATTGCATCCGTTTGGTCAATTATCCATCCCAGGGTTTCGATACAGGGAAAAACTGGGGTTCGATTGGCCACCATATGTAGGCATAATTGTCGGATGTTTGGGAATATTTGGTCATCCAACATCATGACGTCTGGGTCATTGTGTGGTATAAACTCTGGGTAATATTCTTGGTTGATCATGTTAAAAAAATCTCCCCAATGCAGGAGTGCCACCTTAGACCCAGTGCTTGCCTCTGTGTCGCTGAACGCCGAAGGCTGGGAAAACTCCTTTTTTGTAGATGTGTGGATAACTAGTTCTGCCTTTGAGGAAAAATCAATCTCTCTTGCTACGCCCAGTGCAAACCCCTGTTCAACCTCTATTTCCTTCCTTTTAGGCATTCTTGGTGAGCTCCTAGTCGTTGGATTTATTAGAGGCATTTTTCCTTCAAAAAAAGAAAATAATGTTATAGCGAGCAACCAACGAACCTTGAAAAGAGTCATAGACACCATCGCAAGTGTAGAAATGATAAAAACAATGCTTACCTTCTTGCTTGTGAGAAATTTACCTGGTATTACTAGTAATCAAAATCAATGAGTTGGCTGTAATCTCCTCGACGCTTTCTCTTGCTTCTTTGTTTTCTTCAGGGAATAGGCGATTTGTCAATGAAACAACATGTTTGGGTAGATCCTTGTAAATTTAAACAAAATGTATACTTACCTTATCACATCAAGTCTTCAATTCGAGAGTGTAAATGTGATATGTGAAATATATTACAGAATCTCAATCATGTCCAGGATTAAATGCAATGCAAGCTGGTAGTGCAGGAGTGGGTTACTTCATAGTTCATCGCTGAATTCAAATTTTAACTATTGGTCAGCGTGCAAGGTCGTGTTATAGGTTACGCGAAAATTTAACTTATTCATCAAATCAAAAAATTATGTCTCATTTCAGCCGAACGAGTCCCATCGAATTACCAATCCCTTTTCGCATTCACTAGAGTAATCATTATTGGGAGATATGGTGCATCACAGATCAACTGTGGTCGTCGGTATTGGTGGGTGAAAGTTTGAACTAAGATGAGGAGCTCGATATTTTATCAATCATCTGATAGTCAATGAGCACATCGATGTTGGCAAGTGGAATTTTTCATTGTTTCATTGGTGTATCTAGGAAAATGTTTCGTTGCCGACCAAGACCTTCATACACTGATGTCATGGAAATACTACCATGGACGTAAATATATGACACAGGGAAAATACTGAGTAGTACAGATTACTTACGTGGAAAAGACACATGATTGTTGATTGCGACTTCTACAGGAATTTTTTTTCGACATCAATGATTTTCTTTAGACATACAATCTTGACTACAACACCCTATCTTGCCGACGTCGATGATGTATCGACGATCAATAATTTCTAATGGTTATTGTATCACAATTTTTTTCTTTCAAATTTCTCTTACTCCGAAAAATGTATCGGTGATTTGTGATTGGAGGTTTGTTATGGCCCATGTTAGTGGTTTTCCTTTTGTATTTATCTAATACCGATGGTGTATCAATGATTTTTAGAAAACTTCTTGGTAAGACATAATCAGTGATCGATGCACCCTTTCTTCCATTTTTCCAATGACGATGATACATCGATGATTGAAAATAAGTGATTATATTTTTTATGTGATCATTTTACTACTCGGATTGCACCGATGGCGATAATAGGTGCGTGGATCAAAACTTTAGCTGCGCATACTTAGTTAAATGCCAAGTTTTCTTGGAGAAAAGTTCAATTTTTTCAACAACCCCAAGCCAAGCTGAATATGATTGATGAAAAAAAAAACATAATCAATATATAACCTCATTGATTCCTACACAACTGACTAAACTAAAAAAGACAATGTGGTACCCAAAAAGAAAAAAATTCACAAAATGTTTAGGGTGTGTTGAGTGCTCAACAGGAGGTTAGGTCCCTAACATGTTCTCCCCCTTAAAAACAACCTTGTCCTCAAGGATTGAGATGAAGAAATTGATGCATAATGGTAGTTGGCTCCCAAGTGGCATCTACTGGAGTTGTATCTTTCTATTCAACTAACACTTCCTTGATGGTGCACTGATGCAATTGACACTCACGCTGGTCCAAAACTAATTGTGGTTGCAACCAGATGGAGCATTCTTTATCCAACTAGGGAAGGATTTTTTGAGTTTGGAACTTAGTTCCAATCACCTTATTTAAGAAGGAGATATAAAAAATAGGATGGAGCTTAGAATCACTGGGAAAATATAATTGATAGGCCACCTGTCCCACACACTTGAGAATAGTATAAGGAGCATAAAATTTGTGCGCCAATTTCTGACAATGGTTAGCCTTAAGGGAAATTTTCTTATAAGGTTGCAATCGAAGAAACACCTGGTGTACTTATTCAAATTGATGTTCAAAGTGACCTTGATCTGCCTGTTGCTTCATGTGATTCTAGGCCATGACCAAATTCTCTTTGAGGGTATGGAGAATAGTCTCTCGAACTATAATCATTTGGTCCATCGCGTGGACCTTTGAGACACCTAGCAGGTATGAGAGAACTGAAGGTGGATTTTGTCCATATACTTCTTCAAAAGGAGTCATGCTGGTAGTTGTATGGTAAGAATTATTGTACCACCATTCAAATAGTGGTAACCATTGATACCACTGATTTTTCCTTTTTGATACAAAACACCCCAAATATGTTTTGAAACACTTTTTGACAATTTCAATTTGACCATCAGCCTGGGGATGCAATTGGGTTCCCTATAGCCTGAACAGTTCTTGCCAAAAATTGTTGGTGAAAGTGGGGTCTTGATCATAAACAATAGAATGAGAAATTTCGTGAATCTTGGAGACATGATCCATGAAATGTTGAGCCATAGTGGAGGCTATAAATAGGTGCTGAAGAACACAGAAATGAGGATACTTGGAAATATGATAAACTAACACCATCATGACTGATTTATTGCTTGATTTAGGTAATCCCACAATAAAATACATAGAGATATCCCTCCAAATAGCAGGTGGAACCAGAAGTGGTTATAGTGTGCCAGGAGATTTGACCATTTTTCCCTTGTTGCATTGAAAAACATCACATTTAACCACAAAATTATGAACATCCTGTTTCATAAAATACCAAAAAAAAAAGAACGTTTGACCTGGTCATAAGTTTTGGTAAACCTTGAGTGCCCAGCTGTGGGTGTAGCATGAATCTCAGAAAGTACTGTGGATTTAAGTTGCGATTTAATTAATTACAAACTACCTTTGTAGCGAAGCTCATCATTATGCCAAGAGTACCTTAGGGAAACTAGAGAATTAACCTACAATTGTTGGATCATATGTGAAATTTTGGGATCGTGTAACCATTCCTGGCGAACCACTTGGAGCCAATCTGGGACAATGAAGGAGAGGGAAAAAAGGGACCCTTCATCTTCATATTTTCTTGAAAGTGCATCAACAACCGCATTGCCTTTTTCTTTCTTGCAAATGATATCATAATCATATACAAAGATATTAGTCATCCATTTTTGTTGCTCTATTGAGGAAGGGTGTTGTTCCAGAAAATACTTGAGGCTTTGATTATCCTTCTTAATTTGGAAGCATTGCCCCAAGATATAAGGGCGCCAAAGATCCACTGCATGCATAATAGCCAACATTTCCTTTTCATATATTGATTTTCCAAAATGGTGCTCTAATAGTTGTTTGTTGGTAAAGGCCAAAGGTCGACCATCTTGCATAAGGACTTCTCCAATTCCTCTCCTGAAAGAATCACATTCTAGGAGAAAGGTATTTGTGAAACCAAGGAGGGCCAAGAATGGAGTGGTGCACATGTTCGCCTTCAAGGTTTGAAAGGCCTGATCATCTATGAGAGTCCAAGTGAAAGAATTATTTTGAAGGATATTAGTGAGAGGTGTTGCAATATTTCCATAATTCTTAACAAACTTGTGATAATATCTTGTTAAACCTAGAAATCCACACAAGATTTTGAGAGTCTTTGGGAAATCCCAATCCTACATAAATTCAATTTTTTTAGTATGCACCCTGACACCTACCTTACCAACAATATGACCCACGTACTCAACTTACAAGGCTCCAAAAGAACATTTAGATTGTTTGAGGAAAATTTGGTGCTGAGAGAGTAGATGTAGAACTCGATCCACATGAGAAAGATGGGTCATCCAGGTTTTAATATAGATGAGGATATCATGAAATAAAACTAAGATAAAATGAAAGAGAAAAGGATGGAAGACATGATTTATGAGGCTTTGAAAAGTGGAGGGAGCATTACACAAGACAAAGGGCATGAAAAAAAACTCATAGTGGCCCTCATGAGCTCGAAATGCAATCTTAGGAATTTCTGCCTCGTTCATACGTATCTAGTGGTAGCTAGAACGAAGATTAAGTTTAGTAAAGAACTTGGCACCACTCAATTCATCCAATAGGTCATCAATGACAAGAATGGGAATTTTGTCTTTGATGGTGAGTTTGTTGAGGGTGCGAAAATAAAAACACATGCACCAAGAACCTTATTTCTTAAGGACCATGACCACATGAGAAGAGTAGAGGATTGTACTAGGATGGATAACACCTGTGGTGAGCAATTCTTGAAAATTTTTCTAAATTTCATTTTTCTGGGAAGCAAGATGACGATAGGGATGAATATTGGGAGGGAGGCTACCAGGGACAAGGGGAATGTAATGATCATGAACACCATGGGAAGGAGGAAGTCCTTGGGGAGTGGAAAAAACAACTTGATGTTTGGAGAGGATGGATTGGAGGTCTTGTGGCGCAGAGGGTATCTCAATGGATTGAATGGCATTGAGTTGTGCAATAATGCCACAATGACCTTTTTTTATGATATTTTCCATGTGATGGGAACTGATGATCTCCAGGGAACTGAAAATGATGCCTTGGAACTTATATTGTTGGCCCTCCTAGTGGAATTGCATGGTTAATTCATTAAAATCCCTGAGAATGGGACCCAGAGTCCTTAGCCATTCAACACCCAACACAATGTCACAATCATCGATGTCGATAGCAAACATATAAGATTTCATGTGGTGCTGACTAATTTGGAGATGCACATTTTCACAATGCCACCCACATTTCATGGACCCACCATTGGCAATCATGATTTGAAAATTATTGACAACATGGATATAGCAATTAGTTTCTTTGGAAATGCAGCAATGAATAAAATTATGGGTTCTTCCATTGTCAACAAGGATGATGACCTTCTGATTCTTAATGTAACCAATTAGCTTGAGGGTTTGGGGAGTGGAGAAGCTAGTGATATCATTCAGGGAAATGACCGGTTCAACTTTAGGAGGGTCGGAGGGTGGGGTCATCTCAATGGGTTTAGGTGACTCGATCACAGGGGGGCATCAAAATCGTCTACCAAAACATCCTCAGAGATGGCCATAAATTTAATTTTTTTCTTACACTTGTTCCTAGGAAAATATTTTTTATCACAATTATAGCAAAGGCCTTTGAGTTGATATTCAGAAATTTCTTCCCTGGTCAATTTCTGGATCTTTAGTGGAGTAGAAGGAGGAATGGGAGTGACTAGTTTAGTGTGAGGAATAAAACAAGGTTTTCAGGTTTGAGAAGAGACAACCTGTTTTTCTTCCTTATCTCTTTTAGTAGATTCCACCCAACTCTGAGGCCGACCCATGAGGACATGGGCATGAATCTCATCCTTGAGGCCATTGATAAAACATTCTAGGAAAAAAGCATCATACATGCCATCTGTATGGAAATCCAATCCCTCAAAAGTAGTTATAAGGTCTTCCAATGTGCTATATTATTTCAACTTTGTCAAATGACCTAAATGGTTGGTGTCAGTGTCAAAGCATTCATAAATATCTGCCACAAATTGTGTCCAATTCACATACCCTTGGAAGGCATTTTTTCTCCATTGCCACCATTGTCAATGTTCTTGATCTAGATGGAGAACACCATATCGTAGTTTGGCCAACTCATATGTAATTCCATACAAAGAGAAATAATGTTCCATTTGAGTTACCCAACAAGTGGGATCTGAGCCATCAAATTTGGTCACATCCACACGTGGAAGTTGTAGTTCACATAGAAAGTGATAGGGCTGAAAAGTATGGGAATTAGAGGAAGTTTCACCTCAAAGTGAAAAGGTGGGTCAGAGGAGGGAAGATCTACAGGGATATTTAGCTTGGAATAGATCATTGTAGTGAAGGATGCAAGTTGGGTAGCAAAGGATTCAATTTGGGTAGTGAGGTCTTGTTTGATGGTTT
>JASDQU010211227.1:0-10288 GCA_032191745.1 Picea mariana | reverse complement strand
AAACTAATCTAAACTAACTAATCTAACTAAAAACAAATAAACAAACTAATAAACTAATCTAACTAAAACTAACTATTAAACAAACTAAACTAAAACTAATTATTAATCAAACTAAACTAATCTAACTATTCTATATATATATATATAATCTACTAACTACTACTATACTAACTCTAACTAATTAACTATATAATTACTAACTGAAATATAACTTATTCACAAAATATACAATATCTACAATTTACAGATTTAAATAAAACCTGAAAAATTCATTTGCAATTCTGTCCTAAGACAGAGAAAAGTACTTTTTGTTGATTTTGTAATTTTATGAATAGAAATAAAACAGAAACTAACTAAATTAAACTACTAATATACTAATTCTAATTATTAATCTAAACTAAAACATATAACTAACTAAGATACTAATATAATAAACAAATAAATAACAAACTGACCTGGAAACGCTCCAGATTTGTCCTGTGTATGATGACTGTTTTAGCAGATCGGAGGAAGGAAACTCGCACTGAATTATCAGAAGCTTCTTGTAAACGATAGCTGCAGTGCTCTTCAAGTTTGTTTACAGGACAAACAAGACATAAAAATCACAACAATCATATAATTTATAAATCTCCACAATAGATAAACCTGTATGCAAAGACTTATACAAAATAATTCAATCGATGAAGAAGAGAAATATGTCATTCACAAACTGAATCAAGCAATTGTTGTGTTTTTAAGTAAGTGAAAGAAATCAGGCATGTATCATATTAATTCAATCATATCATTTTGCAAAAGACTATGATAGCTAAAGTAGTCACTAATCAAGTGCAAATTGATAAACATAAACATGAAACAAAAGATTGATATTATGAAAGCTAAAGCTGTAACAGAACATCAACTTCTGTCTCAGTTTGTATTAAAATTCCATAGCCTGGTTCTCCCACAAGTGAGGATGATCCTTATTACAAAAATAATAATTATTTATAAGTTTTTCCACAGGGTAAAACCTCCCTGTGGAAGTTATAAAACTGTTTACATAAAATGTGGGAAGATATCCCAAGTTCAACTAAACTAGGAAACTAAAATAAAAGTAAAACATCCAAATATCCTCTAAACTGTCCATCAAATCCTAAGCAATTCGAATTCACCTGAAAAGGGTAAAAAAAAAACAAATTAGAACGGTCTTTTATTAACAAAATGATAAAAATCTTTAATTCTATAGACTAGCTACAGAATCATGCGATTCTGTAGCTAGTCTAAATAAGATACAGAATCAGCATTGAAATTAATCGAAAATCTTTTAAAGAATTCCATTTAATTGACATCCAATAACTATTTGAAAACGAATCATAAATTGAAATCGTTATGAAATCAAACAGGATCCAAATCAATTCAATGACTACAGATATAGGCATACTCTGTTTTGTTTTTGTTACCACAAAATCGGGTCAACATAATTGAACAGCAATGCAATCGTTTCATATCCAATGCAATCAATACAATTAAAACAAGTTTTATGCAATTGTTATGCCGTCTCATCAAAAGGTAACACAATCAAATCTAAACAGAATCATGTTTGAATTGTTATAAATGTATTGATATAACAAACAATTCATGCCATGAGCGAACTAAACCAATACTGGCGATACTATCCACAAATGAAATCGTAATGAGATCGATCAGTTGGTAACAGGGTTCACAAGAATTATCCAATCGTTTGTTTTTAGCAAACTGGGCAAACAATATAGATTTGCTTTGATTAAAAATTATTTGTCTTAAATGCATTATAACCAGATTTGATGAAGATAACAATTATTGATCAATTCGTTTGCAAACTAAAAACAAACAGAACAGCTTTCACGATGTGAATCTAACTCCTGAAAGTGATCGAACCAACTGAAAATAGACAACAATCCATTTAAGCGAATCAACAGCGAGGACTTTAACATAATCATCATGAATCGAAACTATCCCACGATTCGGGCATGAATATTATTTGCACAAGCTTAAGTGAGCATATTGTTTTTATAAAAGCAGAGTCGTTCCTTTTGAATTGAAACTCAACAGAGTTGCATTCCTATTCTAAGAAGATTACATGACACAACATATCGTAACAACCAAACTTAATAAAATCGTTTACCAACCACAACATATTATATCATAAAAAAATCAAATCCAATCGAATCGCATTCTAAATTGATTGTGAAAAACTTCCTGTTCGGAATGGATACAAAATGAATTGAACTGGAAGCGAACCAATAATTTCGTTAACTCAATCAAGCAAACCAATCAATCAAATCCAAAAAAAAACCATTCAAATCCAATCAAAATCTATCGATGGCTATACTGGGAATAATCAAATCATATACCAAATCGAAATTTCTTTTTATTTTTAGCAAACGAAACAATGTACAGGATGCACACATTATAACAGAGCCATTTCAAAATGTAAACAGATCTATTTGAAAACAAAATTCAAATTATTATATCAATCTATTCACTCACACAGATGAAACAATATTAAAATCCATACCTGTATGGCAACGAGACGGCTTGATCATGCCAATTTGGAGTTGATAACTGCCGTAGTCGATTCAACGTTTTTGAAAAGGATCGAGCATGTTGTCTTATGTTTCTTATCATCTGCTTGGAGTTGGTCTCGTTGGCTAGTCAATACCTCAATTCGACTTTCCAGTGATTGGATTTTCGATTGGAGTATGGGAACATCAATGTAGTATCGTTCCAACCATAAATGGCATTGGTCACAGGAAGACTGTGTGGGGTTTGAAAGAGCAGGCGAGGGTTTGATCACATGACTGAGGGTTTCGTTAGGCAACTTAATACCAGGGTAGCTGGAATCGTTTCTTAGGTGGGGGGGAAGATTTTTTACGAAATCGTAAGGTGGTTCGGGGAATAAACCCTGCGAGTAAGGTTACTCGCTAGCTAAGAATCATTCCACGTTGGAATCTAAATCCTCACTAAGGAAAATAGGGTCTCACTCAACAGAGGGTTTAGGATTGTTTCTAGCCATTCTCGAAATGAGACGGGCATTCCTTTTTCCTTTGGCATTAGCAGTAGGATTTTCCTTGGGCCTTTTGCTCGCAGGTTTCTTTGTAGGCTCGGACTTGTCAGTTCCAATGTCTGGTAAGTCAACACCAGGGTCGGTCGAGGGTCTAGGTAGTAGGACATGTAAGGGTACAGGCAGCTCGGCCTTGGTTTCAATTACCACAGGCTTGTCAACCAGGACAGGGTCTAAATCCTCAAAACCATTACGAGCGATGAAAGCTCTCCAGCTATCACCATGCAAACTCAAATAATAAACAAATATAATCTTAATAAGCCCATGATGGAACATGCTACTGTCATCCTTCTACCTTTTGAATCTTTTTGACATCTTATATAAGCTTTGTTGAAAGTAGAAAGGCATGTTTAAAGGATACCCTATAAAAATCATCAGCAAACGTAGGTGGTAGAGAAACACGAGCCTGTATCGACCTTCACAGGTCACGAACTGCTTAACTAGAATTAATAGGTCATTCCATTGTGGTTTGAGCATAGATATGGGCATACCTCTGTCGCACAAGGTTACTTTGCGCGAGAGAAACAACAGTGTCCATGGCACCTCCTCGACCTTACAATTCTTAAACCAACGTTGTCCTGAGGCAGGTAACCCTGTAGCAGAGATGATAAACTTCTCATTGATCTCCAACTGTATGTCGCCCACCTTGGCTCTACAGCCATCGAAAGTCATGGAAAACTGTCATGCTACACAGAGGTTAAAACCCTCGAATCGTTGTAAAAAGGTGAGCCAACAGTTGTCCTCCAAATCTTTCCGAGCATTGTCAAACATTAACAGGGCCTGGTTGTCGTCTGGCTCGATTCACATGACTGGTGCCATGGATCCGAGCACATGGTAAGCCGAGGGTTTGGATCATAACACACACAGGAGCAGAGCTACCCGAGCTAACAGAAGTGAATGGGAAAAAGGGATAGGCATAAATGCCATCGTGCGAATGTGGTGGAGCTTATCTCTTCCATGCATAAGAGTTATTACGCAAGTACAACCATCAATTTACATAGTAGTTCAACCCATTATAGCATGGTTCAACAGTCATATCAATTGGCCGATCAATGAAAACAATGGTGAGTGTATAATCCAACGCGCAATCAACATTGTGCCAAAGTTTTAAGCGATAAATTATTCCAATTAAAACCAAAATCAAATATTAACCATGCGCCAATGTGTGTTCATATAATCAACCAGCCAACAGTTATGAAAATATTAACATAGGGATTATATTAAAAGATATGTATGAAAGATTTAAACATAATACCCATATATCTTTTGAAACCAAAGGTTAAGTAGGTCAAATAAAAAGGCAATCCAAATACCAATGCATTACTCACTTAATGAAACCAAGTCACACCATTAATACGAAGCATGAGTACTGCTCAAAGGATCTTGCCAGCTGTATAATGATAATAAGAGGTGAGCGCAATAGGCATAACGACAAGAGAGGTCATGATAGTTCAAACAATGATTTCAATGCGACTTCGAAAGACTAAGTTTTCATGCTTACAGTTGTGAAAACAAAACGAAGGTAAATGTGCAAATGTCGCAAAAAATAAAATGTCGTTTATTGAAAAATGCGACGAAAAATTGATGTTTGCAAAACATTGGTGTAGGCAGCTTATAAGACAATAGAAAAATGTGAATTGGCTACCAACAATATTCCAGATGAGAACTTGATTGATGTATTCATAGGAATTTTAAAGGATAACATTCAACATGAGGTTCACCTTTGGGAACCCGAATCATTGGAGAATGCATTTAAAGTGGCAAGAAATGTTGAAAGTAAAAATATGGCTATGGCTACTAGAAGGACCAATCCCAACATCTATAGAGAGAATAACGCTCCTTCTTCTAAAACACCTCAACCTACAAGGGTGACACCTCAACAATTGGAGGAAATAAAAGCAAAAGGTTTATGCTTTAATTGTGACAGCAAGTATAGTAAGGGACATAAGTGTGCTGAGAATAAATTATTCTACATAGATTGTGAATAGGATGAAGAACAAGAACAAGAACCATCTCAAGATGAAAACGTAGAAGAAATTTCGTCTTAAGAGTTGACTCCCACGATATCATGTAATGCATTGGCTAGAATTAGCACTCTTAAAACCCTCAAGATCAAAGGATACATGAAAAATAAAAAGGTAATAGTCTTGATTGATTCTGGCAGTACTCATAATTTTATTCACTATAAATTAGCCAAAGCTCTCAATTTCTTTGTATATTCAGCACTAGAGTTTCAAGTAATGATTGTAGATGGAGGAACTATCAATTGCTTAGGAAAATTCAATAATATCAATCTTACTATAGGGGAATATGTAATGAATAGTCCAATGATTGGTATACCCATGGGTGGTGCTAATGTTGTACTAGGAATCCAATGTTTACAATCATCAAGAACAATGGATTTTAATTTTCAAGAAATTTTCATGAAATTTTCATTGGAAGGAAAATAAATTGAGTTAAGAGGTATCACAGGGAAGCTCGATAAGGTGATAAGCTCTAATGGCATGACAAAATTATTGAAAAAGGGGCATCAAGGTGTTATTGCACAACTATGCTCACTAGATGTTCAAACATCTAACCCATCTATTCCTCAAGATATCCAAGGGATCATTGATAAGCATTCCAAAGTATTTGAAAATATTCCTAAAGGTCTTCCACCAACCCCCCCCTGTAGGACATATTAGAGCTCTAGTGCTCTCCTACAATGATTTAGGTAGAGATGCAACACTCTGTACCCTTGAGACAAGGAGCGCTGGTCTCCTTTTTGAAGGATTTTTTCCATTTTCTGCTCAGATTTTCTCAGCCTGTTTTGTGAAAGTATTTACCTAGACCTTTTGATTGTTTTATGAAGTTATTTAGGTTGATATTTGGTGCTTATCACCCCTTATTGTCTTGATTGGAGCTTGGAATTTTTTTAGAAATGTGAAATTTCCTTTTCTATCTGCTTGTTTTGTCAGGATAATTCGAGTGATTTCTCTTTCTCTCTGTCTTTTCTTGGATTCTTCTCTGCATCTTCTTGTACTCAATGAATGTTTTTCATTTGTTGAATCCTTGTTTTAGTTATTTTTAGGAAATTTTTCTACTTGTTTTCTTTCAGTTCTCATTGCTTTGAGTTCATGCTTTGTTTGAAACTTTTTTCGCTTCGTGTCTTTTGCATATACATTTGACTCTTCCTGCTGATTGAAAGTTGTGGAGCATTGAAGGATTTGTATTTAATATTATATAAATTAGAATAAAACAAAGAATATATTTTCATTCTTGCTTTTGGGTAGTGAAACTAGCTTTCATTTGAAGTCGCAGAATTGCATGGTTTTTGGCATTTTGGGACATTGTGCATATGGAATGATAAACATTTTCTCCTTCTCGTAATATATCTTTCATCGAAGTGAAATGTTTGCATTCTCATTTATTTGCATTGTTTAGATTCGGTCAAAAAATCATTTAGTCTTCCCCATTTTCCTCTTGAGTAAACAACAACCTTAAAATCAAGCACTAAACTAAAATTCATCAGACATTTTTACATTTTCTGTTAGCAAACCTACATTAGCTTAAGGTGTAGGGATTTGGAATAGGTTGAAAGGATAAATTTCCAAAGCTGTCAAACAAACTTAGCATCTTGTGATAGGGAGAGAAAATTCAATTTTCGTATCAGGTTATTGGGATCCCCCTCTCACACAGGGGTTACACACGAGGTCGTGTTCATAAGAGCTATGAAGATTATCCCTCCATGGTTTAACCGTTCATAGTAGTCATATCGTATATTGGGGGTTATTCTTGAGGTTCAACTGTATTCATTTGGTCTCAGTGCTTCGTGAACTCTAAATCCATTCGGGGTCCTCTGGAGTTCTACTGGTCCACTTGTCCTCAGTTCTCTCGAAGGATTTCAGACTTGTTATCCTGCCCATACCTTTGGACTGGACTATCGACTGTACCTTCCTAGAGGCTGACTGCAAGTTGGTGACCTTAGTAGCAATAATATTTAGAGTCTTACACAAGGTGACGGTGAAGGGAAGTCTCACTGTACCTGGAACAGATGTTGTTCAAACTCACACAGGCTCCTTGGAGGGTAAATCCACAATTACTGCATGGAAGCTTTCACCAAGGTGTAATTCCATTAAGAAGGTCGCTAACATAACTGATCCGCTAGCCCTATCCCCACCCCTTCCTATATTAATCTCGCGATGTTGGATTTCATCACCAACTAGTGGTTTCATTGTGGGAAGTTTTGTTTGATTGTTTTCTTCTTAGATTCATAGCATGTTTTGTTTGTTTTATGTAGTGGACCTTAGGTCGATTCAATGTTAATGGCATCAACTCCTAGGAGTACCAATGGAGGAACCCCTTATCTTGGGGAACCTTTCACGTTTCCTTATTTTTGGGAACCACACTGAGTCTTCCGAAACTCACCATTGGATTACCAATTTGGTTGTTGCCCACTATGGTGATCTCGAATCTTCCCAGTGCTTCAGCTGCACCTAGTACTTCATATGTCAGTACACCACCCACACATCAACCTCATGTCGAATTTTTTCTTTCTTCACCCATTAAGTCTCCTTCCCTTTCTCCTTTCTCACCTAGTGAAATCTCTAAAGAAAGTAGACAGGTTGATAAGAAGAAGAAGAAATGGAAAGAGAAGAAGAAGAAGAACTAGAAAAGGAGAAATCCTCCAACCATATCAGATGTTGGATCCAAGTAACCAACTACTATTAATCATACTAGGATTGTTGATGAGGTCGATAAGATTAAAACGAAGAATCTGAAACCCAACTTCCCTTGCAGTCTTTGTAAGGGTGACCACTTTCTGAGGGATTTCCCTGGTCTTCCCAAGGTCTTAGAAATGCGGTCTTCCATATCATCGACCTCTACTAGACATGTTGGTGACTCCTCATCAACTAGTGATGTTAAGATTGGTAAGAAGAAGATAAGTGGCAAATATCCTTGCATGTTATGCGAAGGTGATCATTACTCTCACCTTTGTCCTCATATGAATGAGGCTTCTTCTCTTTTGGAAAAGCTTCAACTTCCAACTAGTTATCGTAATATTTCCCCCAACTCATTGTTAGTTGATAGAATGTTCAATCTGGTTCCATCCCCGATCAGTCCAGTTGATCAGGTGGTCAATCTAGTTTCATCCTCGATTGAACCACTAGCCAAAGTAGTTGATCTAGTTCCATCATCGATCAGCCCCACTTTTCATCTGAAAAGTGAAACACAAGTGACTGATCCAGTCCCGTCATTGGTCGGTCCCACCCTTCACCTAAAGAGTGCCAATGTGGTCAATCCCACTCCTCCTCTGAAGAGTGCCAAAGTGGTTGCTCTGGTCCCTTCATCGATTATTTTGGTTGATCATGTCATCGATCTAGTCATGTTCTTAGTTGAAAAAAATGACAAAGTGGTTGATCTAATCACATCTTTGGTCGATCCCTCTCTCCTGTTAGAGAGTGCAACCCAAGCGGTCGATCTGTTTCCACCTGTCAAACCCATTCTCCTATTGGAGAATGAAACCCAAGTGATCGATTTGATGTCTTTATCAATCGATCCTATTCTCCCGCTAGAGAGTAAACCCAATTTTTCCCATGTTTTTCTCATTGATACAGAATCTATGTGCTGGGGGAATTCCTCCTTCTCCTATGTAACCCCCTCGAAGTAATGAGGCCATCCTTTTTGATTGGGGTGTGCTAACTAGACCTCATCTTCCGTCTCACATTCCTTTCAAGATTATAGTATAGGTTTGTGGTTGAGATGTTCCTCATGTGTTGATAGATTGTTAAGCCCTAATATTGGATCATTACCCCTTAATTGGGGCATATTACATTAGTAATGTTATTTTATTGATGTTGGATTTATTCCATTAGTTGTAACTATACCTCCTAGTCTCCTATATATACCAAGGAGACATTTTCATTTGGAATCATCTTGGAATTGTACATTTATGTGGGCATAAGGAGGTTTCCCCATTGAAGAGGATTATTATCTGAATTTATCTCTTTTTCAAGGCATTGAGTACTTATTCTGAGGTTTTTCTATGCTATATTGATATTTGGTTCTTAACATATGGTATCAGAGCTCAAGGTTTTGGGGTTTTGCTGCTACATCTGAGACACCTTGGAATTTTTGCTATAAATTTTTTTATATAGTGTTTCATAAGGAACAACTTGGAGGATATTTAGTATATGGATCAGGGTATGTTGGGTTAAAATTTCCACTCTTTAGGCCTTATAATTTTGGAGATACATCCTGTGCAAGATAGGGTTCTAGAATCATCCTGAATTAAGTCATTGCGGAATGTTCACTATAAAATGTTTTTTGTAATGTTTCAGAACCTAAAATATGGAGAATATTCACATAAATTAGTAAATTATATGTGGTAAAATGTTCATCTTTTGGGTCATCTTACATTTGTAGATACATCTCGTGGAAGATAGGGTATCTGACTAGTCCTATTGACTAGTCTCAAGAATGTGTTCCAAGTAAAACAATCATAACTTCTTCCTAGAGTATCCAAATTGAGTGAGACTAGTTGCATTGGATAGTGGATGGTCTTTATTATTTCTGGTACGAGTTTCATAATTTTATATCAATTATTTTGTGTGGGGCACACTATACAAGTGACATCTCCTGGAAAGGCCAAAAATCAACAAGTTGTGGGGAGGTTACCATAAATTCCACTTGACACATCTAATTTTGATCAGGCCTGTGGAATTTCATAGAAGAAATATCATAGAACTATAAAAAATAAAGTTTCATACCTAGAAGGGCTTAAACTTTTGAGATATAGAAAAAGAAATATTGTCTAGCAGAACCACCTCAAAATCAAGGTTCAAAAGTGATACTTGGCCAACATGCCACCCAAAAAGTGAACTTCTACACCAAATAATCATCCAAATAATTCTACATGGACTCTTGATGAAGGTGAAGAAATGCGTAGGGACATAAATGATTTACAAAACAAGACAATAACAAAAGATGAACTACAAGAGATGATGGAGGGTTTAAAAGGGGAGATCATGGAAGGATTGAAAATTTTCATAATAGAGAGGACACCTGGAAGTGAAAATGTATCCAATGAAATTCATGATGAGAACACAAGAAAGGTGAATCAAGAATGGAGAAATTCCAACTTTGGGTTGAAGAACAACCACGTTCCTAAGATTGATATTAGGAAGTTTGATGGCAAGGACCCAATCACATGGATACTTCAGATGGAGC
>JASDQU010211225.1:2629-12782 GCA_032191745.1 Picea mariana | reverse complement strand
TCATATTCTCCTCGATCTTAACGACCATTGATATGTGGCTGAACACTCGATTGGTCCATGATCTCTATTTAAAGAGTATGGAGGGTCATTTGTCGATTGTCGATTGTGAGAAAATCTCTTGTAAAATCTCTCTGTAATCTTTTTCTTTTGCATTAATAAACTACTCCAAGTGGTCACGTTGACTAGGGCCATGGATGTTTCCCTGTAGGGGTTTTACCACGTGAAAACATCAGTGTGTTGATATTTGATCTGGTTATGTGAGTGGTTATTGAAGGTGTTCATCCTCTGTTGGAATACCTGTGTTGTCGAACAAAAATGGCAGGAAAAAGGGAACCAAAATCGGAACGAGAAACAACACATACAGATGATAACAGTGAAGGTGACTGATGAGTAACCTAAGACATAATCATTTACATATGAAGGAAAAAGAACCGTAGAGGAAGCAACAAATCAAAGGAATTGTATTCGTTAGTGACTAAGGAAAGAAGAAAATCCACTACAATTGTTTGATCCAAGGAAAGAGAAACAAACCTACTAGCAAGAAAGAAAATAATTGATGGAAGCAGAATGGATAGCATCAACTTCGAATGCACCACCCTTGTATGATAAACCATCGATGCTTGATATGCCTCTAGTCTATGACCCTTAAGAAAGGCAAGTTGAAAAGGTAAGTACTTTGAAAGAATTCTTAAGAAGTTGTTTAGAATTAATGAAAGATGAATCTAATTTGAATAGTCTATGTGGAATGATTGACCAATATACCCAAGAAAAAGAGAAACCTATCACCCATAGAGAAGTTCAGGCTCAGTGCATAGATAAGAGCTTACAAAATGGACAGTATAATTTTGGATCTAGGGTCCGATGTAAAAGTTATACTGAGACATACTTGGGAGATGATGGGACAACTAAATTTGATTTGGTCACCAATCCATTTGAGAATAGTGATCGAACATAAGATCATTCCAATCGAAAGGTTAACATGAGTTAATGTCAATTTCGATGGAGTGTGCAATCTAGTAGACTTCGAAGTGATTAACATAGTAGATGGAAATACACCATATATAGAACTCTTGGGACTTGATTTGGAATTTGATAATAAAACTATCATTGACCTAAATAAAATACATATGGTATTAGAAGTAGAATACCTAGAGGTTACCACCCCATTAGACTCAACTGAAGGACGAAGGTATGTAGAACCAACAAAGAGAAAAGAACTTGATAATTTGTATAATATGACTGCGTGAATGGACGATTACATGAATCCTACAAATAAAGGTGTACTAAGTTGGAGGAGTATTATATCATGTGTGTCAGACTCATAAGATTCTTTGGAGAATTGGAAACAAATACTACATGAATTATCGACAAGGAAGTGTGCTTGAATTACCCGTGTGCATTAATATGGATTGAGATTGAAATAGTTGAACCTCCAAGGTATAATAGACTAACACATAGAATATTTTATCAATGAGTTTGAAATGCATATTCTGGATTAGTAGAGACTCTTAGCCTTAAATTTTGCACTGAAAGTGACTTTAGCGAGATGGTGGGATACGAACAACGATGGCATAAGATATTGGCCACAATGCAAGAGGTTATTGCAATTCATGTTCGGGACAGAGAATGAAAGTATCATGCCAAAGTATAGTGGATTAATTTGTCCAGCAGTTCATGTTACAAAGTGTACTGTACATTGGAGATTGGTACCAAAACAAGAATGGACTCACTTATTTGTGCATACTCTAGACACAATTACCAAGAATTGGTACATTGAAATAGAAGTGTGGAGAGGGACATGATATTGGGAAGAGTTGACCAAAAAATTCAAGGTAAAATTCAATTTTAAAAATAATAATCCATTGATTGACTCATCCTTGCGGGTAATCAAGAATAATATTTTTGCATCAAAGGACTTGTTGGGATCAACACCTTTGTATCATGCACCTAGAGTCATTGAAACAATTGAAGAGGACTTGCATTGCTATAATGTCACAGAAGAATCCCAAGATGAGGAAGATCCAAGGAATTTGTAGATATCAGATATTGAAGGGGAACACGTAGTATAAGTACTAGAGCTCGAGTCATCTATATATGCAAAGTCCCTAAGAATTTGCAAAGTGAACATTGGTATAGAAGGTAAGACTAAGTTTGTGCAGATATGATATGAGACAGTTGAGAAGATTGCCAACTTGCTACATGAGTACCGAGATATGTTTCTGACGATGTTTTCAAAGATGAAAGGAATCACTGGAGAATTAGGATAAATGAACATTTCTCTGAAGCCAGATGCCAAACCCGTACGACAGAGACCATATCGAATGAACCCAAAATAAAAGAAGAAGGTAAAATTAGAGATAGTCAGAATGTTAGAGGATGGAATTATAGAAACTATGGAAGAATCAAAGTGGATTATCCCAATGGTGGCTCAAGACAAGAAGACATGAGGAATCATATATGAGTAGATCTGAGAAATTTGAACGATGCATGTTTACACAACCCTTTTCCTATGCCTTTAACAGATGAAGTCTTAGTGAATATAGGGGGTCAAGAGGATTACTCTTTTATGGATGGATTCTTAGGATACCACGAGATCAATATTTCACAAGAAGAACGATATAAGATGACATTTGCAACAGAATGGGATTGTTACCAGTACACAGTTATGTTGTTTGGGCTGAAGAATGCACCAACGATATTTTCCAAAGTAGTTGTTACATCTTTCAAAGAGTTCATTCATAAATTTTAGAAGTATATTTAGATGATTGGAAAATGTTTATTCTATTGAAATATCATGTTGAACTTCTGCGCTTAATATTTAATAAGTGTAAGCAGTACCATATCTCGCTAAATTTGAAGAAATGCATTTTTTGTGCGCCTTTTGAAATTTTCTTGGGCCATGTTGTGTGTAAATAAGGATTGTTAATGGACCCTACAAAGATCATGGTAATTGTTGATTTTCCACCACCAACTTCAGTGTGATAGTTGAAATCAACATTGGGTCACACAGGATATTATATAAAGTTCATCAAAGGATACGCACAGATCTCATCCCCTATGGAAAAGTTGTTGAAGAAGGAAGTTAACTATTAGTGGAATGACAAATGTCAGAAGATTCTAGATACATTGAAATAGAATATGGACCCCGTGCTGATTGTAGTTTTTCCTAACTGGAGCAAAGAGTTTCATGTACATGTTGATGCATCATCTGTAGCAATAGGAGCAGTTTTGGCACAATCGGGTGAATGAGATATAGACCATCTGATTGCATTCGTCAACAAGAAGTTATCAACTACAAAGAAGAACTATACTATGATAGAATGAGAAGGTTTGGTGATGGTATATGCCTTTCAAAATTTCATACATTACCTACTTCCATCTCATTTCAAGATGTATACATACCACTCTGTGTTGAGATATCTAGTGAATAAGCCATTGTTGGGGGGAAGAATATGCAAATGGTTATTATTGTTCCAAGAATATGACTTTGAAGTGATCGTAAAACCAGGAAAGTGTAACTCGGGAACAGATCACTTTCCACGCATACTGCCAGGAGAAGGTGCAGGCAACTTGGATGACAATTTACGAGATGTGAACTTGTTTGCAATTCAGATGGCGGATGGCAATTTTGCAGAAATAGTTCATTTTTTGAGCACAGGAGTAGCTCCATCAAAATTTACAGTGGAACAGAAGAAGAATATTGTAGTGAAGGTCGTAAACTACCAATTGATAGAAGGAAATTTATATGATTTAGTTGCAGACGGTATTATGTGACATTACGTATTAGAGCATGAAATGAATATGGTATTGTCAGAGGTGCATGAAGGGGCTGCAGGAGGTCACTATGCAGGAAAAGGAACAACTCAGAAAATTATGTGAGCAAGATTATGGTGGCCTACTTTCCACAAAGATGCTAAATAATTTCTTCAGAGTTGTGACATTTGTTAGAGACTTAGGAAGCCCTTTAGGAGAGATGAAATTCCCTTAGTTCCACAAGTGATTTTACAATATTTGACAAATGGGCAGTGGAGTTTGTTGGGATGATTAATCCACCAACTAAGACATCGAGAGCTAGTTACATTATTACTGCTACAGACTATTTAACCAGATGGGTCGAGGAAGAAACAATCAGAGACTGTATCATGGAGACAATTGCATGATTTTTATTCGAAAATGTAGTAACAAGGTTTGGATGCCCAAGACTAATCATGAGTGATCAGGGAACACATTTCCTGAATAGGAAAATTGCAACATTGAAAAAGGAGTTTCATATCCATCATTAGAAGATTACACCATACCATCCCTAGGAAAATGGCACAGTATAAGCCTTCAATATGATGCTAGAGCATGTGCTGACAAAGGTTTGAAACGTAAGTCGGGATGACTAGGACATGAATATTTTAGCAGTATTATGGGCATATGGTACCACATGAAAGATGTTGACAGGACATACTCCATTCATATTGACGGATGGACAAGAAGTTGTTACTCCAATGGAGTTTATTCTACCAAGTTTGTGCATTACTGCGATGGCAGAGCTTACAGATTCTAACACATTGGAAAATAGACTGTCATAAGTAATGGAATTAGAAGAAGATAGTTTTATCATAGGTTTCCATCAGCAGGTACAGAAAGCATGCAAGAAAGCTTGTCATGACAGACATATCAAGCAAAAGAAATTTCAAACATGAGCCTTAGTGTTACTTTATGACAACAAGTTTTTGTAGCACTGAGGGAAGCTCCATATGCATTGGATAGGCCCATATGTGATCCAATATGTGACCGAAGTAGGTGTTGTTTAGTTGGAGAATTTGGATGGAGAATTTATGGAAGGACTGGTTAACAGAAGTAGGTCGAAACTATACAGGGACAGTCATGCTTCTGTGCACTAGTCCGAACTATGCATAATGTGTACCATGGTGTATTAAAGTGTAGGTAGAAAAAAAAAAAAAAAAAGTAAACAAAAGAAGAAAAAAAATCAAAAGTGTTTGAAGTGAGAGATAAAAGGTTGGAAGGAAGCATAGAAGTATTGTTCAACCAGTTAATCCAAGTATCACAAAGACGAATTAAATAGGGAGGATGTGCGTGCAAGAAGGAAGATTGGAATGTGACAGAGGAATATGAAGAAAGCGAGAAAATAATTTAATAATATCCATGACAGGAAATGCAATAAAGAGCGAACATGATGAAGAAGTAGTGGCACCATGTAACCATAAATGAATATCGACAAGTATATTTTGACAGGTTGGAGAATCTAACGGATAATGCACCGAAGATACAGAGTTAATGAAGATTTAAGGAAAGTAATGAATGCTAAGGAAAGTGGGTTATACTGTAATTTCAATAACGAATGAGTTTAGAAACAACAAGAAAGTGGATAAAAGAAGTTGAAGGGTCAAATGGGAAAAAGTATTATTATTTGTATTTCCATAGAGAGGAACGAAAGCAAAGAGCATAGAGCCAAGCGAAAGAAGAACAGGCCTGAAGGAGTTAGTTATAGAGAAGAGTTACAAAGAACAATGGAACCACCTAAGACAACAATGGCATCAACATCATCATGAAAGAAACCGCACAGTAAGCCACCAACAATACTGGTACAGGTAGATACTTTAGGAGCATCAGCGTTAGAGTCGAGCTCGACCAACTTTCCAAGAGATTACATACCACCAAAAAAAGATACAATGAAGAAAATCAACTTGTCAAAAGATGCTAATTATGAGCTTGTGGAGCTGGAAATCCCACCTAGAGTGACTGTGCAGGAAGATATGTTAGGATTGATGCTAAGTTTAAAGTATGCAAACCATGACATCACAGACGGGAAGAAATTTTTGGAGCTGGCGTTGAGTAGGTATTTGAGGAGGTACATCAGTGCAGAGAAAAATTAGGTTGTGATAGAGCCAAAGATATGGACAACAAGGTTGCAGAAAGTTGGCATTATGAACTTATTTGATATACCACACTTCAGGAGGAGCGCAGAGATTAATGTTTGTGTAAAGATGTTGTTGAGTTGCATACATGAAGGGTACTTATGTATCGAAAAGCCATTCACAATTGATACGATTTTTCACATTAATAGACTACCATTTCAAGGGGACAACCCTTCACTGCTATGTTCAGAAAAAAAATATTGAGAAGGCTCTATCAGAGAGAATGAAAGAAAAATTTCATACATTCCGAGGACAATGCGGTTTAGATGTTGCAAGAATATGCAACCCAATAGTGATGTTTGCGACACAAGTGTTATCTTGTAAATTGTTACGGAAGTGTCAGAGGGACCAAGTACTAGTGACAGTCATAGAAACAATTGAGAAGTGTGTCTAGGGCATACAAATGAACTAGGTGACATTTTTTCTCAACCATTTCTTGATAGACTATGAAGAGGTGCAAGACAAAGGGATTAAATTTCACTATGCATGGATACTAATTATAATTGTATTATCAACATGGAGGGAGCCATATGATATGTAGTTTTTGGGAGTAAGAAATCAACCATGCCTAGTCACAAGATATCAAAATTTATGGCATACTACACACAATGTGCGACAACTCGATAATAATGTTTATTTTTATACATACAAGGAAATGATTCAGACAAGCATTCATAATACACCATGCATACAACTACAGGTGGTAGAATCATACAAGCTAGTTGTCCACTTTAAGGCAGGGCACCATCACATGTATGTGCACAAGAAAAAGGACCCGAATTGGGAATGACTACCCACATGATACATGTTAACTAAGGAAGAGATGGGTCACATTATGGAAGATTGGAATAACGATTGGAAAATACCATCACAAAGACTGAGCAAGCAGAGATGAAACAACTAGAGGCTGAATACATATCCAATAGAGAATAGGAAGAAGCACAAAGAAACAACAAAAGGAAGATCGTACAACACACGAGAGAGAAGAGAAAAGACATATACACACGAAGAAAAACTAGACAGAAAAGAAAAGGAAAGTTGTAAGGGAGCCCACCATTCAATCCCTCACAAAAGATAAGTTGGATAAGATTGTAGAAAAAGTTAAGGAAGAAAAAAAAATGAATCTTTTGAGTGCCTAGAAAAACAAAAATAGGAAGGCATTCGGATAAGCAAGCACATATTGTTGTGTTGCGGCAATTTTTTGAGACCACGCAACTTGCAACATTACAAATGAGACAAACAATGCAAGCAGAGCATACAACTTGGACAACTAAGGTACAAAAAATGAAACCTATCATATCAAGAGAAAGACATGTAATGAAGATAGTGACAGGTGCCTTAGAGTTCCCCACGACAGAATTGAAAGAGAAAACCAAGGTACTAAGTCATATTTACTTAGTGTTATCTTAGTTACCTATAGAAATTTTCTATGGCTTACAATCAAGCATGTTCAAGGAAATTCAAGTGCACGTAGTGTCAACCTCATTGGAGCTCACAAAGATAGTTACATATAAGGACATGTTGCAAGAAGAATACGACCAAATCAGGTAAGAGAAGGACGAGGAAACACAAAAGACAGAGAGAGTCAAACACACGATCAAGGGGGTCTATCAAATTATTATAGAAGTGTTAAGGGAGGAATACACCCCATTGGAGGAAAAAGTGACGAAGTTGATTGAATCCATTCAAGGCTTTCGAACAAATATCACTGACTTAGAGGCACGACAGATACCAAGAACTCCCCTAGAGGAAAGGGAGAAACGTGAAAAGATGGCCACCAAAAGAATAGAGAACGTCAAGATTATGGAAGTAGAATTTTCGAAGTTGAATGCACAAAGCACGGGTGTTTGGACACAGCTGACTAAAGATGTGGAGCTACAAGAGATTGGCCAGAAGATAAATGTTGCGTAGGATAAGGCATAGAAGTTCAAAGAAGTAATGAGTGCATTACCACCATCCGAGGTGGTAAAAACAATGGTTGAAAACATGAACCTATATTTATAATTAACTCAGCTAAGGGCAAAGTAGTAGGATCACACACAAAATATTGAGGTATTAGAAGAAGAATCCTATAACGTGACCACAGAGTTAGTAGACATGCAAGGAAAGGTCAAGAAGGTAGCACAAGAAACCATTAAAAAATTCAAGACTCACTTAATTGCAGAAATGGCAAAGGAAATTGTACAACATGAAGAAAAAGTCAAGGAAAAAGTTGCGATGACCAATGACATACTACAAAAAAAATTGACGACATGGAAGCAGACCTAAAGTGGCTCAGGATGAGAAACATGTTAGTGTTGGGGGCCTGTTGCAGTAGGCTATTTTGGATAAGTCTTGGGAATTACTATTGGAGCAGGCCATTTTGGATAAGTCTTGGGAATCATGCAGGAATGGATTACACAACATTTTGGCTAAGGAGTAGTGCATGTGCAAAGAAGTTGGAGCATGTTCGAAAGTTAGTAAGAAGAAGGTGGAAAGTGGATAGGATTTTGGGGAAATTGTTTCCACATTGTAACAAGATTAGCCCTATTGTAAAGCTATAAATTGTAATGGGTTTTTGGGTAGAAAAATAAAAAGTATGCAAGAGTGAAGAATGGACTAAGTTTTTGGGTGTTTTGAGGGATGACTAAGGTTTTCAGAAGTTAGGCTCGCACTACAGCATAATGACTAAGGAAAGTTTGGGGAATGTTAACTAATACATTTTTTTGTAAGTGTAGTGTGCAACTGTAAGGAGATTACAATGAATAAAATAAGAAGATAGTTGTTCTGGACGTAGCCCAGTTTGGGGTGAACCACATTAAAACCTTTTGTCTTGATTTATTTTTTTGTGTGTTTTGCTTCTGATGCATATGAGGTTTACTATTGTTGCACAATGATGATAAATTCTTAGGATTCTAAATATGTTATTGATGTATTTTGTTACGATCCTACACACTTAAGTTAATGATGAATGAGTAAATGTTAAGTGGACTAATGCCGCTCATGGGGAATGTTGAATCATAATTAAAGGTTAAGTAAAAAAAACTGTGGATATAGTAGATGAATGGATAATGCACAATATAGTTATGTTGAATGTGTCACTTCCCCCCATTGCAGAACTTGGTTCTTGCAGCCCCTCTAGATCCCTCAAGTGAGACTTCACTTGCTTGCAGGTGATGCTGAAATGGCCAATGTCTAAGGGTTTTGTTGGTTTATTAATGATTAACCCCAAGTCTGCCCATTGTGCTCCAACGTATCCCTTCAGAGAATGTGCTTTGGTACCATGATGAAATCCTCTTATTCTAGCATCTAGGCATCTTGTTATCTAGTGATTTTCTTACTACAAATCAAAGTAGCAGCTCACAAAACAAAACTACACTGCTGGAATATTCAACTTAGAAAAATATAGTAGAAGAAAAACTAGAAACCAAATCATGCACACATAAACACCAATATTTTTGGGTAGATACCCATGGTAAAAACCCAGAAGGAAAACCAGTGGTAAGAATGTTTTTATTATGCTAAAATCAGGGCTCCCATAACAAGGATAATGAACCACTAAGATAAATACAACTACAAACAAACCTGACAAAGTATGATCTGTTGTACGACCCATATCTACATGTTTTTCAATGTATACACACATTTCCTTCTGCACACCCTTGTGTTACACATCAAAATTACTCACTTCAATGATGACCTATTGTCATCATTACAAGTGTCGCAAGTGTCACATTATAGCCACAAGTGTCACAGACATCATACAACCATCTTGCCTATGTCGTGTCTCGAATGACATCACAAGGAACTGTAAAGACCATAAAATACAACTTTTAATTCAATTAACATATATTTCCTTTCTCTATACGTAAATCATTCATTCACATCCTACAAGCATAAAAATTCTGCTGGAATTCAAATCTATTTACAGCATGAAAAATAACTTAACATAATAAATTTTAATTACCTCTTCCTGATGCTAATTTCTCCGTTGACCTGGTTGTCTAGCCTGCTGCTTTGCTGCTGCCTGATGCGCTGACCAACTCTGCCTAAACCATGTTTCCTCCCTGCCAGCTAGGAGCAGCCTGTTCGTCTTCCTAGCTCCAGGATATCGTAAGGATATCCCGGCCCTCGTGCCCAAAACCCCCAGAAAATCGGTGCCCCTTGCTTCTGATTCACCCAAAAACCCCTAAAACAAACTCACCACACCAGAAAAATAAGTACCTCAGACATACAGTCTTCCCCCC